>JALGXP010000036.1:0-147170 GCA_023333625.1 Bothriochloa decipiens | reverse complement strand
TGAGAAATGTCAGTATCTTTAACTTAGTAGAAGTTAGAAAAAAAAAATGACTTTGATAAAACTAAAGTGACATACAATTTGAAATGGATGAACTATTTTTATTAAATTAAATAGCGAATCAAGAAGACAAGTCATGGCAAACCTAGGTTTGCCAAAATCACAAAGGCACCCATAAAAGAACTGAGAAAATATTGACACGAAACAAAACTTGACAACAGACTAGTAGGAACAAAAAGCTCCACTAGCTAATAAAAATACATTCCGAGGAACTGAAGGTGACGATTTGCTGGTAGGATCCTCTGTAAACTCTCCAACTGAATCCTGGAGTGGACACGAGCACGACAAGCATGGCCGCACCACGATTCAAGTAGAAGACAAGCTGGTTAGTGTCTACGTTCTTTCCATATAACATCAAGCATGCAGACAAAGCATGGACTATTGGAATCACGTCATGTACACCATCGCAACGAGGATATAGCCTTGTGACAACAGCAGTCTCGAGTGTCTCTTGCTCCATGGTCACCGGTGGAGCAATGAGAGAGGCGCCCGGATCAACTGGCCAAACTCGGTTTTGCTAGTGTCGTCGACCACCGCGCAGGCGTAGAGATTAACTCCTCCAAGCTAGGCCCAAACCAGAAAGACACGTAATCAGATGCTTTTTGCCTCTGTTTTGCTCCTCGCGACAGAAGTTGAAAGATAGAAGCAGGTTTGTTTCCATCAATTAGAATTGGGTTGCCAGTTGTACGAGGATAAATCCTGATGCCTCACGTTCTCACATTGGTAAAGTCCCTAATAAGAGTAATGTAACTAAAAGGTTTGATTGGATACAGGTGCATCTCTACGTTTGGATGAAGATCACACTAGAGCAAAAGAGACAGACGATGATGTCAACATTTAGGTTTTGTATATATATCTAAATTTCACCTTCTATATCATCCTAGAATATGTATTGCTAATCTATATATGTAGCTTCCATTGCCTAGCTGCTGCTTATAAAGAGCAGAAGAACCGGGAGAAATATACACTTTCACAATGGATCGGTTGAGTAGGAGACAAGTGAGTTATGATGGAAGATTTGTCATTACTAAGAAGAGGACTGTGCATTCATTGTGTTAGGCTACTTGCTAGTAGCCTCCAGAGATGAATGGGTTTGTGAGGTCTAACCATCCAAGCTACTCCGGAAGTGAAAGGAGTAGTCTCAAGTCCCAATCACTAGTTACAAATAAAACCCACACCCAAACTACACAATCGAATAATACAAGCTAGCTATTAATTCAGTAGGGATTAAATGGTGCATCAAGGACGCTCAATAGCTCCAAAACTACCTTCTCTATGAATAAGAGGTTAGGCTTAGGAGAAATGTCTCTTAAATTTACGAGACTAAAATGGACCACATGTTCATTAACTTTTAATTTGGAGATACCAATTTGGGCCCAACTACAGATCCATTGAAAAATTGCCAAGCTCCAAACCATTACAGACCTGCGGTGCATAACATGAAAAGTTTACATAGCAAAAAAAATGCACTTTGAGAGTTGAAGGACCCTAATGGTATTCCTCCAAAAGTTGGTGTACAATGTGGTCCATTTTACTCAAAATTCTATGAATTATATGTTTATAGCAGATATAATTGTACCTGTAGATGCTACTATACTTTTTTTTAATAAAACTTTAGAGTAGTTTGATTTAGTACAAAGCTAAAGCATCGTGTAACTCAGAATGTCGAACAATTTTATTAAAATTTAAAAGGAGAAGCAGAAGACAACAATTCATAGCAATCCTAGAATTTCTAAACAAAAATCACACACATAAAAGAACATAGAAAATGTTAAAACGAAGCAAACTTCATGACATACTAGTAGCCGTAGGAACCAAAAAGATTCAGTGGCAAATAAACAGAGCCGCCGGTGACAGAAGATGTAGGATCCACTGGTTTTGGTCCTTCCATAACATCAAGTAACGCAAAAGGATGGAGAGTCGTTATTGCACCCAATGCCTATTCAGTTTCAGTCTCCTACAGACAAATCATGGAGAGGCACACCATGCATCACTACACGTTTTCAGACAAAACTCTCATACTGCTTGACAAAGGCAGTCTCATTGTGATGCTAATAATCAAATGGATTGGTTCTTCATCACTATGTTGTTCTGATCCTAGAACTCAAGATTGGACCTATGTGGCGACCTACGTGGCTATACTGTGTCGACTCTCGGAGTCTGGAGCTGCAACCAAGGAAGTGTCAACAGGAGGTACAGAGCCCAAAGCAAGCAGCTAATCGATCGGTCTACCCATGTTTACTCAAGGCTCAATTCGTCACACTACTTTGTCTTGTCTCATTTTCCACCATAAGTCCTGCTAGGCCCAAACTAGAAAAAGAGAGCTGTGTCCTCTATTATCTGCAACAGTTCCTTGTGTGGAAGGAGATTCTGTTTCCTGTGATAGGAGGATAAACCCTGATGCCTCTCATTCTCAAGTTTGTGATGTGGAGTGTACATGAATAGTGTCACCAATGCAAAGGGCTAGTTTGGATACCTTGGACGAAGATCACTAGAGTGAAAGAGAGAGACAATGGGAACATTTGGTTTTGGTCTCTAAATTTTACTTCTATATTTTCCAGTTTCCCAGAATCTTGCATTTCCATCCCACTTGCATTGCCTCCAAGCTCATATGCTCCTTATAGAGAAGTAGAGAACCTACATATAAGGTGCACTTTTGGACAGTGTGGATGAGTGGATCAGTTAAGTAAGAGACATGTGATTTATGGTGGAAGGTGGCCTTACTGAGAAGAAATTACACATTCAGTGTGTCTGGCCGCTTGATACTAGTTGATACCGCCTACAATATATAGCAATAATGAACAAGTTATTAGTATGGTCTAACCATCCACGCAACTCCGGAGCTACAAATAAAACTTGGGGGGGGGGGCGGGGGTGGGGTGTGGAAATTTTGTTATAGGTATATTCATTTAGTACCGTAGATTTTAATAATATATTTTTCAAATTGCATTGCAAGAGAACTATGCATCTCTGTACTGAGGTTAGATCAAGGAAATACGCAACGGGTCACAGGCGCACTAGCGCTAGATCAGCAGTTAGCCCAAGAGGGTCGCTGCAAAAACTAGGTGCTAATACAGCGCCAAGACACACCTATTACACATACGCTAACTTACTACCAAGTCCATGAGCTCCCGCTCTGGGATCTGATCCATTTCTCTGCCTCGTGTCTGATCGCGGCTGCTCCACTGTTTGCACGTCTAACTGATTATCAGTGCTCATGGACGTCTGTATTTATAGTAGATTTATTTGGACTTGTAGATGCTAATATTTAGTTAGAAAATTTAGTTAAAGATAGAGGCGTTTAACTGCAGATAAAACTCGACATACAACTTGGAATGGATGGACCATTTTTATTGAACGGGGAAACAAGAAGACATGTCATAAAAACCTATTCTTGCCAAAGTCACACAAACACACATAAAAGAATAGAGAAAGGATTTACAAGAAACGAACTTTACAACAGACTAGTAGGAACAAAGGGCTTCACTGGCTAGTAAACAGAGCTTCTAGGTAATGAAGATGATGAGCAAGCACCTGCTGACCTGTATGCACTAGCTCGATTGCATCCTATGTGGGTTGCTAACCCACATAAAGGGTGCGGTGAGATGTGGGCTGCCGCAGCAGCTAACAACGCTTGGGGCTGTAGCGGGCGTGGGGCGGGCTGTCGTCCGCAGCCGCCGCATTTGCATCCTGACTAGTGTAGCCCCCTCCTATTGTTCTCATGGCCACCAAACTACCAATCATTCGGGCCTTGTGACAGCAGCAATATCCTACGTTGGACAGCTGCGGGGATGAGATCGGCATGCAAGTATGCAACTGTCTTGGATTTTGTATGATGATAAATCCTGATGCCTCTATTTCTCAAATTTGTAAAGTTCCTGATGAGATGTGGATTGGAATAATATGGACGGAAATAATGTAACCAAAAGGCTAGTTTGGATGCACATAAATCGCTATATTTGAGTGAAGATCGATAGAGCAAAAGAGACGACGATTGCAATATTTGGGTTTTGTACCCAAATTTCACCTTCTATATCTTCCTAGAACATATATTGCCGATCCATTTGGCACGACTTCTATTACCTAGCTCCTTTTTATAAAGAGCAGAAGAACCACGAGAAATGTACGCTTTGATAGTGGATTGGTCTTTAGTCGATCGAGTATAAGGCAAGTGAGTTATGGTGAAAGATTTGTCATTATGAGAAAGCGATTGTGCAGTTAATGTGTTCGGCTACTTGCTAGTTGCCTATAGAGATAAAAGAGTCAATTCGTAAGAACCATCCAAGCTACAGTACTTTGGAAGTGAAAGGAGTAGTCCTGAGTTTCAATATCACTAGTCATAAATAAAAGCCACACCTACACTACATGATCAAATATTACGAGCTAGCTCTGCCAACTCCAAAATGGCAAAGAATTAGGCATCTAAGCACACTCGACAACTCCAAAACTACCTTCTTTATGGATCGGATAAGAGGTTAGACCTAAGAGAATTTTACTAGGGAATGATGATAGTTGTTTTTAGTCCAGATCCAATGATGGTTATAGAATTAGAAGGTGTCTCTTAAAAGATACCAAGTCGTGGGATAACATACCTTTTCTCAAACACACAAAAGTTTTGCGTGTCTTTGTATTAAGATAGCTAGAGAAAAATGTTCAATACAGCACGCCTTAGTGGCGCCTTGTGGGTCAATTAGTTGTACATGGACGCTCAGACCCTCCCCCGGTGTCATCATGGGACAACAATCAAAACTATTGAACCTATAACTAATTTGGAAATTGTAAATTTAAGGGTATATTGGTAATTTTATTTCTGTGCATCATTTTCAGTGCCAATAATATAGAGGTTCCGAATCACTCCCATGGTTGATGCTATGGGCGTTCTAGAGTTTTGTCTATTTTTTTTATGGAAGAGTTTTGTCTAATTACTCTTGCTTCTGTCTAAAAGTAAATTTCACAACATACTAGTACCAGTAGAGGAACCAAATGCTTTAGTGGCAAATAAACTCAGTTCCCAGTGACTCAAGATGACGATTTGCTTGTAGCATCCATTGGCTTTGTTCCTTCCATACATCAAGTAGCGCAAAAGCATGGAGAGCCGCTATTACACCCAACCTATTCAGTAGATCAGTCTCCTACAGTCAAATCATGGAGAGACGCTCTAGCTTGCTCAACAAACTCTTGTGCACCATGCATCACAACTTGTTTTCAAACAAACTCTCATACTGCTTGACGTGCAAACATGTCAGCATTCTTACGTTGATAATCAGATGCGTTGGTTCTTCACCATTGTGTTGTTCTGAGCCTGAAACTCGAGATTGGACCTACGTAGTTCTGAAGTCCGGAGCTGCAACTAGGGAAACGGTCCAAAGGCCATCACAAGCAGTTGATCAACCATCGGTCTGCCCATGTTTACTCACGGACCAACTTGTCACACTGCTTTTGCTAGCCTCATTACCCTTGTCCATCGTTGGCCTAGCTAGAAACTAAGTCCTGCTAGGCCCAACCAAGAAAGGTACATAATCAGAGGGGCTCGTGTGCTATCTTGTATGGAAGAAAGTTGGTTTGCCACAATTCGTAGGAGGATAAATCCTGATGCCTCTCATTCTCAAGTTATGAATAATGTATGCAAAGGGATAGTTTGGATACCAATATATAAATCTCTACGTTTGGATGAAGATTACTAGAGTGAAAAAGAAAGATGATGACAACATTCAGGTTTGGTCCCTAAATTTCACCTTCTATAATTTTTTTTTGTTTTCCAGAATCTTGCTTGTCTGCTTCCATTACCTCCATGCTCTTTATAAAGAATAGGAGAACCCAGGTAAGGTGCACTTTGGATAGTGGATCAGTCTGAGTAGGAGACATATGAGTTCTGGTGCAAGATGGCCTTTATTGAAAAGTGATTGTGCATTCAGTGTGTTTAGCTACTTGATACTAGTAGATACTTCCCATATAGTACTCCCAGCAAGAAGTGGGAGAAGTACTCATTTAGTACTGGATGTTAATATTTTTTTCCAAATACACGTAAGAGAACTACTACGTTTTTTATTAAAGTAGAACCTAAGGAAATACACAACGTGTCTGGCGAGCCAACGCTAGATAAACAGTAGCCCAGTGCGAAAACTCAGAACACTACCGGAAACGGTAACTTTGCCGAGTGCGGCACGCTTTGCCGACAGCTAAAGGGCAGGCACTCGGCAAAGAAATCCTTTGCCGACTGCCAAACAAAGCAGTCGGCAAAGATTTCTTTGCCGAGTGTCTCACACTCGGCGAATCTAGGCTGTCGGCAAAGAAGCCCTTTGCCAAGAGCCCTACACTCGGCAAATAAAGGCCGTCGGTAAAGCTTGATGGGGACAAACGACGTCCGTCACTGTCGTCTATGCCGAGTGCTCTTTGCCGACAGCCTAGGTAGTCACTCGGCAAAGAGACTCGTGCAGGAAACTGGGCCCATGTTGGCCCCTCTTTGCCGACTGCCACGCTGGACACTCGGCAAAGAAGCTTTCTTTGCCGAGTGCCACGTCAAAGACAGTCGGCAAAGAGCCCCTTTGCCGAGTGTCGGAACTGGCACTCGGCAAATCATTAATTTGTTTGAATTTTGAGTTCAAACTTTTTCTTTAGCCCAAACATGTTGTTCACAATTACATGTTCGAATTTGGGGCCTTTTTATAATATTTTGCTATATTTTGTTCAATTATTTTATTTATTTAAATTTTTCGCATAATCCAAATTTGAACTGTAGGTGCATGAAATAATAAAACGTAGCTATTCATGTTCGGAGTGTATGTTGAGGCTGTCTCCATAAACTCACCCAAAAGTTTGAACACCTTGTCCACGAAACATGACCATCCACGTGCGGTAGAAGTGTATTTTAATTATATTAAATCCAAACAAAGTCCAAAAATCACGAACTTAACGAGGTGTCATGTTATCACATGTAGAGGCTATGATAAAAATTTGAAAATGTTTGGAGCAAGTTGCGACGTCGGATATCTAAAACCCAGATATCTCACGGACATCCAACGTCGCAACTTGCTCTAAATATTTTTAAATTTTTATCATAGCCTCTATATGTGATAATATGACACCTCATCAAGCTTTGTGATTTTTTGATTTTATTTAGATTTAATATAATTAAAATACACTTCTACCGCACGTGGATAGTCATGTTTCGTGGGCAAGGTATTTAAACTTTTGGGTGAGTTTATGGAGACGGCCTCAATATACACTCTTGAACATGAATATTATTTTTCGAATGGCTACGTTTCATTATTTCATGTACCTACAGTTCAAATTTAGATTATGCAGAAAAATTTAAATAAATGAAATAATGGAATGAAATATAGCAAAATATTATAAAAAGGCCCCAAATTCGAACATGTGCTTGTGAACAACATGCTTGGGCTACAGAAAAAGTTTGAACTCAAAATTCAAAAAAGAAATTAATGATTTGCCGAGTGCCAGTTCTGACACTCGACAAAGGGGATCTTTGCCGACTGCTTTTGGCTCGGCAGTCAGCGAAGATGCAATCTTTGCCAACTGTCTAGCGTGGCAGTCGGCAAAGAGTTTATTTGATAAAAAAATAAAATTGAAATTTTTCTAACCCTAACGGGCCGACCCACACACACGCACACACACCACACACCCACCCACATCGCCGCACACACCACACACGCACACACACAACACTCACGCACACACCATCGTCGTCACAGCCCTGCAACCCGCCGCCGCCGTCGCCACCACCCCGACCGGCGGACCGCCGCCGCCGCCCCGCCACTCCGATTGGATCCGCCCCCGCCGCCGTGCCCCACCCCGCCCCAGCGCCCCTGCCAGCCGCTGACGCCACCACCCCGACCGGCGGACCATCGCAGCCGCCCCGCCACCCCGACCGGATCTGTCCCCGTCGCCGCGCCCCACCTCGCCCCCATGCCCCTACCAGCCGCTGGTTCCACTGCCCCCCGCCGCCGCGGCGCCCCACCCCGCCCCCGGTGCCACCGCCCCCACCGCCATCGGGCTTCCTCCGCCGCCTGCCGAGGAAGGAGGAAGAGGAGGAGGAAGGAGGAAGAAGGAGACCGAGGAGGAAGAGGAGGAGGAAGGAGGAAGAAGGAGGCTGAGGCGGAAGGAAAAAAGAAGAGGAGAAAGAAGAAGGCCGAGGAGGAAGGGGAAGAGAAGAGGAGGAAAAGGAGAAGGAGGAGGAAGGGGAAGAAGAAGGAGGAGGAAGGGGAAGAGAAGAGGAAGAAGAAGGAAGAAGAAGGAGAAGGAGGAGGAGGAAAGGAAGAAGGAGAAGGCCGGAGGAAGGAGGAGGCCGGCGAGGCGAGGAAGGAGAGGAGAAGGAGGCCGAGGGGGAGATGGAGTGAAGGGGAGGTGGTGCCTCCACAGCAACGTCCCGTCCCGTTCTCCGCGTGTACGCCCCGCCACCATTGAAGGTATACGGATCATTTTGAATGTCGGCCTTCATGCCGTTTGCGAATGTCAGCTTCGTGCCGTTGCGAATGTCGGCCTTCGTGCCATTTTGGTTGTGACCTTCATGCCATTATAAATGTTGGCCTTCGTGCCTATGTTTTCTATAGGTTTTGGAACCTCCCGTGTAGGAGAGGTGCTGTCGAAATTTTCAATTGACACTAACCTATTGCCCTTTTTTGCAGAAGGACCTGTGGGAGGGACTCAGCCACCTTGATCGTCTTCATCGCCACTGCCCCGCTAGCCTCTCTCCACCACCGCCCTAGGTATAAATCACCTCTCTTCCTTACTGTTGTCGTAATTAGGTCGTGTAACCCAGTTAGGCGTCTCTCGTCCAAAAGAGATTCAGTCGGAGGTATGCAAGTCTTTTGCATATCTACGACCGTATCTGTTTTGGATTGTCCATGTTTTTTGGACAGCCTGCGGAAGTGTAGATGAGTTAGCTTCCATGTTCTGCTCCTGTCTGATTCAGAGTTTTAGCAGGACCTCCCCGTTGTTCTCCGGATACACACTCTCCCTGCGGGGACGTGTATTGGGAGAACAACGGGGAGGTGCTGCCAAAATTCTGACTCGGACGAGAGCAGAACATGGAAGCTAACCCATCTACGCATCCACGGGTGGGATTAGGACCTATCCTTCACCTATTAGATGGTAGGAACGCTGTGTAGATGCAATTGTTGATTTTATTACGTGCTTACGTATATGTATGACAGAGGATGGCTAACTGTGAGTGGATGTACATGGGCTTTGCAAGTAAGAGCGATGAACGGATTAGGGGGACCAATTATTTCCTGGAGCAAGCATTTGGCCTGGCTGTTCAAGGGTTGATTCGGATGCCGTGTCCCTGAAGCAAGTGTAAGAACTCAAAATATAAACAACAAGATGTATTGAGAGATATTCACAGGCATGGATTCGTGGCAAACTATACCCGCTGGATCTTTCATGGTGAGCGCGATCATATTAGAGAGGAGGAGGTGAGAGAACACCTCGAGGATTATGATAGAGATGTCGAGATGGCCGATATGCTGGTAGACTATAACGAGGCATGTGACAATGAAGGATTGGTGGAGAAGGATCCAGAGGAAACTGCAAAACAGTTCTACTTGATGATGTCTTCGACACAGAAGCCCCTTCATGAGAAGACAACAATGTCACAACTGATGGCATTGGACGCCTAATAGCGTTGAAGTCGTAGTTGAGCCTGAGCCGAGATGGCTTCGATCTCATGTTGGAAGTTTTAGGCACAATGCTTTCGGAGGATCACACGCTGCCGAAGAACACTTATGAGTCACAGAAACTCCTTTGTGCACTTAAGATGCCGTATGAGTCGATCCATTGTTGTCACAAAGGGTGCGTCCTATTTAGGGGAGACCACAAGAAAGCAACGCACTGTCCAAAGTGCAAAACCTCTAGGTATGTGGAGGTAGAGGGTAGTGATGGCAAGAAGAAAGAGTCTAAGATCCCTGAGAAGGTCCTACGGTATCTTTCTGTCCTACCGAGGATCCAACGGCTGTACATGACAGAGGAGTCCGCAAAACAGATGATATGGCATAAGAAAGGCAAAAGATACAGTAACAAGATGGTACACCCATTGAATGGTGACGCATGGAAGTACTTCGATCACCAGCATCAGGACAAAGCTATGGAGGCACGGAATGTACGTGTAGCGATTGCAACAGATGTGTTCAACCCATATGGAATGATGGCGGCCCCATACACATGTTGGCTCGTGTTCACGATCCCCCTTAATCTCCCCCCTCGGCGTCATGTTTGAACCCAAGAACGTGTTCTTGTCGCTGATAATACCTGGCGTATGGGCTACTCAGCGGGTGGTGTGTTCACGGGAAGTTCCCTTGCCCAGTATGCAAGGCCTCTGTTATGTTCACCTGGCTGAAGAAGGGTGGCAAGTTTTCTTTGTTCGACAAACATCATCAATTCTTGGATGATGACCATGAGTTCAGACAAGACAAGAAGCACTTCACGAAAGGTATTCAAGTCACCGACCCTAGTCCTGAGATTATGGATGGTGCCCAGGTCCTTGCCTAGTTAGAGGCTCTCAAAATTGATGAAGACAATGGTGGTTTTAAGAATTATGGTGTGGAACACATGTGGACCCATATATCGGGCTTGACTAGGCTCCCCTACTTCAAGGACCTTCTTCTTCCACACAACATCGACGTAATGCACACAGAAAAGAATGTCACCGAGGCACTCTGGGGAACACTGATGGACATAAAGGAAAAGTCAAAGGACAACGTTAAGGCTAGACTAGATGTGGAACAGATCTGTGATAGACCAAAGCTAGTGATGAAGACCCCTGCGGACGGCAAGAAATGGAAAAGGGGCCCGACCGATTACATCCTAAAAAGGGACGATAGGAAGGAAGTGCTGGAGTGGATCAAGATGTTGCAGTTCCCTAACAGGTATGCCGCAAATCTGAGTAGGGGAGTAAACCCTAAGACTATGAAAGTCTTAGGGATGAAGAGTCATGACTTCCACATATGGATTGAGCGGCTCCTTCCTGCTATACTGAGAACCTTCCCAATGGCGTACTATACTGAGAACCTTCCCAGCATGCACAATCCACCCACTTGTTACAATGCTGACGAGAGTTCATCGACCCTGAGCCTTTTCAAAGGTCAACTCGGAACAGGAATCGCACCTACATCCAAGCAGTTGCAACAGGAAGCGCACCTACGTCCAAGCAGTTGCAACTTTTCAAAGGTCAACTCATGAGTGGCGCACTATCTTCCTCTACGTGCTGTTGAACCTTGAAGAAGTGTTTCCTTATCGAGAGTAAGTTTTCGATGAGCATGTTACATACACCGTCAATATCCTCCACCTATCGATCCGACCCCCTTTGTCTCTTGGTTTTTTCAGGGAGTTTATTAATGAACACTGGAAAGGGAATATAGCTCCTACCGCCCAAGAAGAAGATGATCTTCTCAAAAGTACCAAACTCGATTTTATTTCCTAGTTCGCTACGAAGGTACCATACAACCTACCTCATTTCAACTTTGAGATTTCACTTTTCTTCTAGGAGCGAGTAATGTAACGATCTACCTGGCCTCACCTTGCAGGCCCGCACGGATGCGAAAATGAGTGATGAATTGAAACAAGTTGGACACGGCTTCTACACTACAGTCAATTCATTCACCGTTTATGATGTGAATGTCTATCGCTTTTGCACGAGAAGCTATGAGGTGAGTCGATCCGCATGAAAGACCATGTGCACAGGAGTTCGTATGCCTAGCACAGATGATCGCGAATATTAGGCATGGTCGAAGAAATATATGAGCTCCACTTTGAGGGCTCCAAAGCTCTTAAGCCAGTGGTATTCAAATGCCACTGGTTCGATCCTAATGACACGAGAAAAACTGATGCGATTGGGTAGGTCAAAATTCAACATGATTCTGTCTATACAGGAGAAGATGTCTATATTGTGGCTCAACAGGCCATGCAAGTTTATTACCTCCCATGGGCGTGCCAAAAGGCCCTGCCCTTAAGGGTTGGTACCTTGTGCACTTGGTATCGCCACGCGGTAAAGCTCATGTCCCAAACGATGATGATTACAACTTTGACCCTTCGACGGATAGCGGAGAGTTCTATCAACCCGAGGGGCTAGAAGGGCATTTCGAGATAGACATTCATTCGCTGATGGGAATGGAAACAGACAACGACATCGATGAGGACGAGGGTGAAGTGGTGTTAGATCCTAAGGACGTAATGATGCTTGAGCGATGGAGGGTTCAACGCGATAGAGTTGTTGAGGATGATGGAGATGGTGAGGACAATGGAGGTGATGAGGACTTAAGAGAGCTCGACAATATTGATAGTGACGATGATAGTACTCGTAGTGATGATGATGATCCAACCATTGTCGTTCGTGGAGATTATTTCTAATTCATGTAATACTCTATTGTTCTTATTATTACTTTGCAATTATGTTTTGTTTATTTTGCATCTCTTTACAAGTTCTTCTTGGTTATGTGTGCTAATTCGTTTAATTTTTCATTGCTGGCATAGGACAAAATGCCAGGCGGAGCTAGGCCACGGCCGCAATGGGTGAATGCCAACCCGCGCTACAGGAGGACCACCGAGGAGGAGGAGCCGTCGTTGCCGGAGTCATCGGCGAGTACCCACAGACATCCCCCGTCGACGAGGAGGCTGTTTGGCACCTCGACGTCCCTGCAGGACGAGGAGCAGGAGATGCCCGAGTTAACACCCACGCAGGTGGACCCTCACGTAGAGGGAGTCATGGCGACAAGGAGGAGATGACCAAGGCGACACCAGGGGAGACGGCTACGACTTCCTCGAGTTCGACGAGGAAGCCGTACTCGCACGGGGTCACGCACCTCCCTTCTACGCCGCTCTTGCCACACCAGCATCCGGTCATTGCACCCGCCGGTGATGAGTAAGTCACCATTCTTGTTTTCACGACTTATTCATATGACATGTTGAAAATCGAACTCCAGACTAACAATTCTTCTTAATGACTTGTGCAGCAACTGGACGCTTGTGAGTGGAGGGGATTCACACCATATCAATGGCATGCAGAGCCTCACTCTTAAGAAGCACTACCCTGGCAAGGTCACCTACAAGGGGGTGATGGGGCCACCCTGGAAGTGGCCGTACTTCATGAGCGCCAATGATGATAACGGGGTCCCTCTTGCGACCAGGATCTAGAGTGACTTCTGGGTGAGTCTTCATCGCAGTTGTGGTGGTATGAAATAATGAAATAATACATGATGTCTGTATGCAGTTGTGGTTCACGTGCGCGCCAGGGCAAGAGGACACTACAAGAATTCTTGGATTATGTGAAAAAGCCAAACTGTCATGTAAAGTAAAAAAACTTTCATAAAAAGATCCTTGTGATGATTTCCTAGCGTCACACCCGTCGTCACAAAACGACCGTCATATAAAGTCCTCGTGACGATTTTGTGGTCAACTGTCACAAAATGTTAGTACTTTTTGTGACGACGCCGTTATGTTGTCATATATTGTACCCTTTCAAGACAGAAGCTGGCGTCACAAAATGTATAGTCAACGCGTCATATTATGTTCGGTCATCACGAATGGTACGAGAACAGTGGCGTGTTGCTACTTTTTGTGACGGGTCATGGTCGTCATATATTGTACTGTAGATTTTGTGACGCACTCTTTCCGTCATTGCTATTGTGAACCCTGGTTAGTCCTTACTATTGTGACGATAAGAAGTCATCATGTATAGGTAGTTAACCACGGTTAAGAAGCCGTCATACATTATATATTCATTGAGTGATAATCTCTGCAAAAAGGTCACATAATATTGATATAAAAGTCGCACGTTCATTCACATACAACCCAGATCATATGATACATTACACAGTGCAAAGGTTCAAATACATCACACAAGCTTGTGCTTTACATATGCAAATAAGTTCATATAGTTGCTAACAAGACTTCTAGCAATACATTAGCTCCCATGTCCTTCACCAGAAAGTAGAAGAATGTGCATCTTGCAACAATATGTATCACCCATATCCCTCACTTCCCTCCTTGCTTGCTGCAACTTTCAACTGCATAGCTACTACACTTTGTCGTTGGACACCTGCTGCTGCTGGAGAATACATAGAGCTGCTGCACAGACAGAGATCAAAGAGGACAATGTGAGCTGATGTTGGAACCTATATAAAATACAGATAAAAATAAAAATTATTATGGTACAATACTACACGACAAGTGTTCCTTTGGGCTATATAAATACCAACGCTAGCTGTCTTAACTATAGATAAAATTAAGGCTTAGGCAAACTATAGTACTACAACATCAAGTTTGTTTAGACATGTGTTCCACACTAAACATGCAAGACAAAGGAAACACAAGATTCTGAAACAGAAAGTTGGGAAATCAGAAATGACTGGACGATCTAGTGTGCGCTAGTAATTGTAAAGGCCATTTTTACTTCAATATTACAATTTAATGTTTAATATTTGACTTGAAGACGTGCTGACTGCTCTGCACTCAAATCAGGAGCCTAATGCTATTTCTACTATAAACCAGTCAGTACATTCTTTCAGACAAGGCTCGAATCAGGAGCTTCCTATACATAGGCAATTTTTGCAGAAGTTTAAAAGCTAAGACATGAACCTGCAGAGAACCGCCCTACAGTGGAATTTTTAGAAAAAAATAAAAAGAGGAGCGTACCTAGTGCCATAGGTCTGGGGAAGAAAAAATAGCCAGTAGTCATCCCTGCACAAATGTGCAGAGGCTGGGGCTTGAACCCGGGACCTCTTGGTCACAGGCGGTAAAGCTCTACCGCTTGCACCAGGACCTTTTTTTGTATAGAAAAAAATAAAATTTACACAAATACAAATCTGACCACACAACACATATAATTCAAATACTACAGCAGTGAATCTGACCACAGCACATATATAATTCAAATACATACTATCAGTTATCTGAACATTATAGAAATTAAGAGAACACATATATGCTACCACATCCTAAGGCATATATGAAGTTACCACTATGGTGCTACCCAAATTATACATGAAGCTACTGTCTTATTTGTAGAACAAAGTTGACAGGAATCTAAGTTGTCAAGCTCCATTCCTAACAGGTTCTCAATTTGGTAGCAGCACATCCTAACAGGTAATGTACCATCTTCATGGCTTCCACCCTTGGAATGTCTGCAAGCAAACTAGGTATTTTCAACTACGTCCAAACAAATTTATACAGTTGAGGTAGCAACCATAAATAGGAAAGATATATCACATGCACATAATATCAATTACTAATTAGTACTACTACCAGAGAATATAATCTCAAAGCCTTACTATCCAGTCAATCATTAAATTCAATTAGTACTTAGTACTTCTACCATTGTGCACACAGCCAGAAAACCTACATGACTAGGCATCTAACTCATCCTGATTCTCATTCAAGGCATCTAACTCATCCTGATTTTAACAAGTAGATCTGCACCTTGCAAAAAATCTGTCATGACGTGCCTATCTCCCATGCCCTCACTTGCCTTGCTTGGTGCAAGGCTGCAACCTGCAAATGAACACAATATTCACTGAAATAAATGGCTATATGCATCCAGAATACAGTGAAGTAGCTCCCTGACTACCATAGGTCCAATTAATACGCAGTAGTACACTGAACTTCCAAAGAGTAATTTAACAAGGAGAGTAGCAAGTACGCTTAATTTAACAAAGGGGCTGGTTGAGCTCTCAGAAACATCGGCAGTAGATAGACTGTTCTAGTTCCAGAATACTATTGCCAGACCTGTCGTTGCCACTGAAGAAAAATAGTAGCTGCTGTCCATCTGCTCCTGTAGCTGTGCTTGCTGAGCTGCGGCGAGAAAAACAACCAGGAAAAAGCATGAGCTGCCGCTGTACTAGTGAATAAATCGACAAAAGTTGGTTCCTATTATTTATTTATTTATTTACTACTGAACTGACTGAACATTGATTGGCAAACTGTACTGAAAGTTTAGACACTTGACTTTAAACAACATAACACAGCCTGAAGGTGTGAACTTCTAAAGATTCACTAAAAAGAACTAAGAGCTATATGCTGATTGTTTAAGAAACCAAAGATCAAGACAGTACTCCTGCAAACAGAGTGATCAGAACTATGACTACTTCATCTCTTACATGTTTTAATATTATAGTCATAGATAACTGAATGTCTATATCCTTAGCATTGCTGGATAATGAGTACATACAAACTTCCTTGTGTTGAATAACTATAATAGTATGGTATAATCGTGCAATTAGGGCAGAAAAACAATTTCATCACAATTATGCATAGGTATGTAGTAGTCAGTATAGGTATGAAAGACAAAATTCTATACGTATATGTGGAAGCTGATATAGCAACTAGCAGCAACACAGGCAGCCGGTGTAGCTAGCTATCGGCTATTGCATACAACAACAACAACAATAATATAGCCTTTTGTCCTAAGCAAGTTGGGGTAGGCTAGAGATGAAACTCAAAAGAGGCATGAAAATAAAGAACACATAAATGGTACAAGAAAAAAATTATGGTTCAGGCACGTTAATTGCTAGTCTCCAAGCGCTCCTATCCATAGCTAAATCCTTAGGGATATTCCACTCCTTAAGGTCTCTCTTAACCGACTCTTCCCAAGTCAGTTTAGGTCAACCTCTACCTCTCTTTACATTATCGACCCGCTTTAGAACATGGCCTTCGTTGGACATGGCCAAACCATCTCAACCGGTGTTGAATCAAGTTTTCCTCAATTGGTGCCACCCCAACCCTATCCCGAATATCGTCGTTCCGGACTCTATCCCTCCTTGTGTGCCCACAACACCATCGTAACATACGCATCTCTGCTACACTCAATTGTTGGATATGTCACCTTTTTGTAGGCCAACATTCAGCACCGTATAACATCGCCGGACGAATCGCTATCCTATAAAGCTTACCTTTTAACTTCTGAGGCACCCTTCTGTCACAGAGGACGCCTGAAGCTTGACGCCATTTCAACCAACCGGCTGAAATTCTATGCCTAACATCTTCATCAATGTCACCATCCTTTTGTAGCATCGATCCTAAATACCAAAAAGTATCCTTCTTGGCCACCACTTGCCCATCGAGGCTAACGTCTCCCTCCTCATTCCTAGTCGCGCTGAAATCGCACCTCATGTACGGTCTTGGTCCTACTAAGTCTAAACCCTTTCGACTCTAACGTGTGCCTCCATAATTCTAACTTCCTATTAACCCCTGCCCTAGTCTCATCCACTAGCACCACATCATCAGCAAAGAGCATACACCAAGGGATATCACCTTGTATGTCCCTTGTGACCTCATCCATCACCAAAGCAAATAAATAAGGGCTCAATGCCGACCTTTGATGTAGTCCTATTTTAATTGGAAAGTCACTGGTGTCGCCATCACATGTTCGGACACACGTCACCACATCTCTGTACATATCCTTGATGAGGGTGATGTACTTAGTTGGGACTTTGTGCTTTTCCATGGCCTACCACATGACATTTCTCGGTACTTTGTCATATGCCTTCTCGAGGTCAATAAAGACCATGTGCAAGTCCTTCTTCTGCTCTCTATACCTCTCCATCAACTGTCATAATAAGAAAATTGCCTCCATGATCAACCTACCAGGCATAAACCCAAATTGGTTTTGGGTCACACTTGTCACTCTTCTTAGGCGATGCTCGATAACCCTCTCCCAGAGCTTCATCATATGGCTCATCAACTTAATCCCACGGTAATTAGTATAACTTTGAACATCTTCCTTGTTCTTGAAGATCGGTACTAATATACTTCTCCTCTATTCTTCAGGCATCTTGTTTGACCAGAAAATAAGGTTAAAAAGCTTAGTTAACCATACTATCGCTCTGGCACCTAGGCATCTCCATATCTCAATGGGGATACTGTTAGGGCCCATCGCTTTACCTCCCTTCATCCTCTTCAAAGCCTCCCCGATCTCTGCCTCCTGAAATCTCCTCACGAAACGCTCCTGAAATCTTCATACTATCGGCTATTGCATACAGTTAGTATATTATCATATCTCCGCTAGCACATAGTGGACACACAGACATATTTTTGCTAGCACCTTTGGACTCTAGCCATGAAAAAGAATCGATTCGAAGGGAGAGAAGAGACAGAGAGTGCCCACCTAGCCTGGCCGAATCCACGCTAGTAATTGTTGCCGATGAGTCATATCTCCTAGCACCACAGCGGGCTGGCCTCCGCTCCACGCGCGCTGCCGCATGGCGGACTAGCCACCGTGTCTGTACCACGAGCTCCCTCACCCCCCACCCACCCCACCTCCCCAGCGGGCGGCCGCTCCTGTCCGCTCAAGAGCAGCCATGGAGGATCTGGGGAGAAGATGAACCAAGGGGTAAATTCAAATTGAACTTGACAAACTCAAATCAGAAGGGATGGGATGCTAGGGAGAAGGGACGCTAACCTGCAGGTCTTCAGTAGGAACGGACGCTGACCCACAACACCGCCATCCATGCCGAAGAGCAGGCGCACCTCCGCGCGGGCGCCGAGCTGGGAAGGAGACGGACTCCGCCGCGCCGGGCCTGGAAGGAGTAGGGCACCGCCTAGTGAGTGCAGTGGTGGGAAAGAAGGGGGCGGCCTGCGTGGGAGAAGGAGAAGCACACTGGCCGGCACCACTGGCGTGGGAGGAAGAGGCGACGGGGAGGGCGGGCGTAGAGCAAGAGGAGATGCAGCCGAGAGTGAGGATTTTAGGTTTGCTCCGATTTTATATGCGTTCATTTTTGGCCGACCAAACCTCAATCGTCCATCTCAGATCAACGGTTCTGATTATTCACAGCTTAACAGGCCTGCGGGTTTCATTGGGCCAAAAGAGAAAGTAAGGCCCAAGTCCAGGTTGGAAGCCTCAAAAGCATAACAAACTAAAAAATTTAATTTCAAAATATAAGAGCTTTGAATCAAATTTTTGGATACTAAATCAACCAAGTTTTTTTCAGTCATCAAGATCTACATTTTATACATAGGCTATTTTTGCATTTGACAAATTATTAGCAAAGTGTAGATTTAAATCCATAAGTCCCACATATAATTTCATAAAGTTTGTGTGAGATTCAAGATTTTGTGATTAGTATTTACTAACACTTTCTCAAATGCAAAAATAATCTATATATCAAATGTAGATCTTGATGATTTGTACAAACATGGTATTCAAAAGTTTTTCATTTGAGGTCATTTAGTGCCTCATTTAACCAAGTTTGATTATGTCAAATCTTAGATTTTTAAACATGTGACTAGTGTTTACTTACACTTTCTCAAATGCAAAAATGACTTGTGTATCAAATGCAGATCGTGACGAGTGGTACAATCTTGGTATTCATAAGTTTTTTCTTTGAGGTCATTTGGTGGCTTAATTGGCCAAGTTTGACCAAGTCAAATATTAGATTTTAAAAAAATGACACTTAGACTGCAGTTTTTGAAGCCCTAAAATATTTCAGCTAGAAAAGTCATGAATACCAATTTTTATAAACTCATCAAGATCTACATAAGTTATTTTGATCAACTTTTCATTTGACAAAGCATTTGCAAAGTCCAGTTCTAAATCCATAAGTCCCACATATAGTTTCATAAAGTTTGTGTGAGATTCAAGATTTTATGACTAGTGTTTACTAACACTTTCTCAAATGCAAAAATGACCTATATATCAAATATAAATATTGATGAGTTGTACAAATATGGTATTCAAATTTTTTTCATTTGAGACCATTTAGTGACTCATTTGACCAAGTTTGACTAAGTCAAATCTTAGATTTTTAAACATATGACTAGTGTTTACTAACACTTTCTCAAATACAAAAATGACTTGTGTATCAAATGTAGATCGTGATGAGTGGTACAATCTTGATATTCAAAAGTTTTTTATTTAAGGTCATTTGGTGGCTCAATTGGCCAAGTTTGACCAAGTCAAATCTTAGATTTTTAAAAAAATGACACTTAGACTGCCGTTTTTGAAGCCCTAAAATATTTCAGCTAGAAAAGTCATGAATACCAATTTTTCTAAACTTATTAAGATCTACATAAGTAATTCTGGTCAACTTTTCATTTGACAAAGTTTGAACGGTTCAAATTTTGAATTTTAAAATTTTTACAGCTCAAAATCGATTTTTAGAAACCCAGATGGTCTCAACTCGAAAAGTCATGAATACCAAGATTGGTCCACTCTTCAATATCTACATTTAATACATAGGCCATTTTTGCATTTGATAAAGCGTTCGCAAAGTCCAGTTCTAAATCCACAAATCCCACATATAGTTTCATAAAGTCTGTGTGAGATTTAAGATTTTGTGACTAGTGTTTACTAACATTTTCTCAAATGCAAAAATGACCTATATATCAAATGTACATCTTGATGAGTTATACAAAAATATTACTCAAAATTTTTTCATCTGAGGACATTTAGTGCCTCATTTGACCAAGTTTGACAAGTCAAATCTTGGATTTTTAAATATGTGGCTAGTGTTTACTAACACTTTCTCAAATACAAAAATGATTTATGTATCAAATGTAGATCATAATGAGTTGTACGATCTTTGTATTCAAAAGTTTTTTATTTGAGGTCATTTGGTGGCTCAATTGGCCAAGTTTGACCAAGTCAAATCTTAGATTTTTTAAAAAAATGACACTTAGACTGCAATTTTGAAGCCCTAAAATATTTCAGCTAGAAAAGTCATGAATACCAATTTTTCTAAACTCATAAATATCTACATAAGTTATTTTGGTTAACTTTTCATTTGACAAAGTTTGAATGGTTCAAATTTTGAATTTTGAATTTTTCACAGCGTAAAACTGGTTTTCAAAAATCCAGATGGTCTCAACTCGAAAAGTCATGAATACCAAGATTGGTCCACTTATCAAGATCTACATTTGATACATAGGATATTTTTGCATTTGACAATGTGTTCGCAAAGTCTAGTTCTAAATCCACAAGTCCCACATATAGTTTCACAAAGTCTGTGTGAGATTCAAGATTTTATGACTAGTGTTTACTAACACTTTCTTAAATGCAAAAATGACTTATATATCAAATGTAGATCTTGATGAGTTGTACAAATATGGTATTCAAAAGTTTTTTCATGTGAGGCCATTTATTGCCTCATTTGACCAAGTTTGACCAAGTAAAATATTAGATTTTTAAACATGTGACTAGTGTTTACTAACACTTTCTCAAATGCAAAAATAACTTATGTATCAAATATAGATCATGATGAGTTGTACAATCTTGGTATTTAATTTTTTTTATTTAAGGTCATTTGATGGCTCAATTGGCCGAGTTTGACTAAGTCAAATCTTAGATTTTTAAAAAATGACACTAAGACTGCAATTTTTGAAGCCCTAAAATATTTCAGCTAGAAAAGTCATGAATACTAATTTTTCTAAATTTATCAATATCTACATAAGTTATTTTGGTCAACTTTTCATTCGACAAAGTTTGAACGATTTAAATTTTAAATTTTGAAATTTTCACAGCTCAAAACCGGTTTTCGGAACCCTAGATGGTCTCAACTCGAAAAGTCATGAATACCAAGATTGGTCCACTCATCAAGATCTATATTTGATATATAGGCCATTTTTACATTTGACAAAGGATTCGCAAAGTCTAGTTTGAAGCTGTCATTTTATTTGAAATTCAAACTTTGAATTGTTCAAACATTGTCACATGAAAAGATGATCAAAGTCACTACATTAACTTGATAAATCATGATTTTAGAAAAATTTTGGAAAAAATCATTACATTTGAAGTTAGTAGGAGAGAGAAAGACTAATTACAAATTTTGACTATAGATTAAAAAGAGAAATGCTTGTGTTCATGTTCTTGAATTTTGATTTTTTAGTTTATTTTGTGTGGCTCAGCTTTGGTTTTCAGTACTTGGAACATCTATGTGTATGCCCATATAAAAGGAATAGTAACCACTTTTACCATAAGTTGTAGAATGGTGTGGTGGTATGACTTAACGTACCTATTGGAGAGGTTGGAGGTTCGATCCTTGCCTTCAACGAGATTTTTGTTGTTTTCTTTCTTTTTGTTAAAAAAATTAATACCATGTTAAATGGGTCAAATAATCTAAGAAGTACACAAAAGCATGCCTGTCCTGGTGGTTTGCTCGCCCTATTTCCTTCGTGAGATGCCAGGTTCGATCCCTACCTCCATTGAGATTTTTGCTGTTTTCTTTCTTTTTGTTAAAAAAATAGATACAATGTTAAACGGGTCAAATAATCTTCGAATAACACAAAAGCATGCCTGTCCTGCTGGTTTGGTCGCCCTGTCCTGGTGGTTTGCTCACCCTATCTATTTTGTGAGGTGCAAGGTTCGATTCTTAACTCCCACCTTATTTCTTCCTTTTTGGTAAAATTGTTAAAGGGAATAAATAATTAATAATCCTAGAAAAATACCAAAGGTTGTTTTCATGCTCAGTTTCATTTCACGTGGTCATGTTTGATTTCTTTTTTAAAGTAATTTTTAAAATATTGTTTTATAGGTTTCCTTGTAGTTAAAATATTGTTTTTTAGGTTTCCTTGCAGTTCAATTAAAGAAAAGAAATGGAGCACCTCACTGTAGCACAAATGGATGCTTGTCTTAATGCTCCTGCTCCTGCTAAGGTATATTGATGTTGGGAGTCATCATGTTTGAAATAACAAACAGTGACGCTATGAAGTTGTCACATTAAAATAGTGCACATCGTCATAAAAATGCCATCGCTCACCGTCTCCTGGCCACTTACATTTTATGACGAAAAATAGCTCCTTTATGTGACACAAGAAATGATGTTGTCATAAATAGTTCTAGCTCCCATTAATTTATGATGACATATAATTTTGCGTCATATTATGGTATATTATATGACAAAATCAGGTCCCGTCATGAGGAATTTTGTCATAAAAAGACAGGTTTCTTGTAGTGGGAGAAGGCGGCGCGAGTGCAGGACAAGGTATGCAAAGCCTGGCTGAAGGACATGTACCACAAGGCGCACCACCAGGTCCTCATCACCTACTACGCCAACGTGCTTCTCAGAAAGCTAACGAAGTCGAAAGCCAGGGATATGCTCCTCTACCCCGAGACCGACCTCCCCAAGGAGGTGTACCTCCAGGTAAGTAGGAAACATCAACTCTGATTCGTTCCGTAAAAAATAAGTAGAAAACATTCATTCCAATACATCTTCTCACATGTCAAATGCACGTTGTCATATAGCACCCTCTTGAATGGTGCAAGTTGTACATGGACTGCTGGGAAGACATAGTGGACGCGTGGCAAAAGCCTGAGGCGTATGAGAAGCGCAGAAAGAAACGGGGGAATCGCCTGTCGATGCCAGGGCTGGCACACCACCAAGGGAGCCAGCCCCTCCCAAAGTTCATGAAGAGATGGGTACGCTTCTGTTAATATATATATTTATTTAATTATTCTAGCTCTCAATTCTCATTACGTGTAATCAACTTTGTGTTTTCCTCACAGACCCAGTCGTATGATGGCTAGGAGCTCAATGAGTTTATGGGGGTACGCCCTGCCTCACAAGAGCAAAGTGACAGATTCGGCCAACGTTTATAACCCAGCGGACGGGCCCGAGGCGTACACCAACCTGAACACCTACGAGAAGATGGCCGAGTACACCACGGTGGCTCACACGCACCATGGGGAGGACTTCGATCCTGCCACTCGGCCTCTGGATATGGACGTCCTGATGAGGACAGGAGGAGGAAAGCAGCATGGTCGGTACTATATTGCCCACAGTGCAATCGACCCAGCCATCGTTCCCACGTTCCGCCAGGTTCGAGAGGGGAGCAGCACGACCTCCTCTGACGTCCCCATATGACCTTGGCAGCCAAGCTCCACACAACAGTTGCGGGCCAAGTTGACGGAGTTGCGGGCCGCGCAGGAGGCCGCACAGGAGGCCAATCAGCGGTTGCTGGCGGCCCAAAGGAGGCCCATCGGCAGGAGATGGAGCGCCAGATGGAGGCTGTCTGGTTGCACTCCCAGCGTCAGATGCAGGACTTTGCCGGCTTTGTTCAGAACATTCGGATCCCTGGTGTTATCTTGCCTCCGTTGCCTGCCTCATTGTTCGCTCCACCCCCTCTTCTTAGCCCTATGGGGACCCCGGTGAGTATATATGCTTGTCTATTGCTTTGGCTTGTATGGCCATCCGACAGGTACTAATGATATTGCTTCTCCTTTATGTAGCCACAGTCGATGGGTTCGAACCCGACTCCTGGAGATGACCTTTCTCCAGGCCATGGGTGGCCAGGTGGCCCGAGTCCACCTCACACGTGAACCGGTGGCGTTCCTCCTCCGCCTCAGCAGCAGGGGTGGTTTCCGTGGTCAGGTGGCGCTCCTCCTTCGCCTTAGCTGCACGGGTGGTCAGGTGGCGCTCCTCCTCCGCCTTAGCTGCACAGGTGGTTAGGTAGCGCTCCTCCGCCTCAGCAGCATGGGTGGTCAGGTGGTGCTCCTCCGCCTCAGCAGCTCGGGGGCTGGACATACTCCTTTGCGCCGCAGGGGTCCCAAGGTGATGGCAGGTCGTAGCACGAGCAGTGATGGACTGAGGCCTTTATGTTGGACATGTTGAACTTGTTATGGACCATTGATGGATGTTGCACTTATTATGGATGTTGAACTTGTTATGGATGTGGGACATGTTGGATTTATGACTATATATGTGGATTTATGTGATATATGTGTGTGTGTGGATTTGTCTACTATCATGTATGAAAAAACAAAAGAAAAAACAAAAAAATAGTTCTCTCCAGCTTTGCCGACTGCCTAGCGACTTGGCAGTCGGCAAAGCTGGGTGCCAGTTTTCCCTAGCTTCCAGTTTTGCCGACTGCCTGGTGACCCGGCAGTTGGCAAAGGCTTTTTTTAAAAAAACAAAATTTCTTTGCCGACTGCCGGGAGCAAAATAGGCACCAGATGGTTGATGACTTTAGGCTTTGCCGACTGCGGACATGGCAGTCGGCAAAGTCTTTGTCGACTGCCTGTGGTCTGGCTGTCGGCAAAGAATGCTTTGCCATCATATCCTTTGCCGAGTACTCTTTGCCGACAGCCTACACGGAAAGCAGTCGGCAAAGCCTTTGCCGAGTTTTTAGCCCTTTGCCGACTACTTTCAGCAGTCGGCAAAGAAGCTGAGTCCGGTAGTGGAAGGTGTAATACAGCGCTAAGAGACCTACTACACTGGCGCTAAACTACCAAGTCTGTGAGCTCCCGCTCTGGCCTATTGCTCTGCCTCGTGTCTGATCGGTTGCACCTTTCTTTGCACGTCTGTCAGTGCTCCCCTGATCCTGAAGCAGCGGGCATTCCACTTCTTCCACAATTAACAAGATACGAGAGCAAACAAACTGTCCATTCCACGGCGGCGAGGCTGTCCTGACCAAGGCCCTCTCAACCGTTTCCATCATTGGCCCATTGCCATTGTCAAAGGCTAGTTGAACGCGCTGTGAACTATCTCTCCCAGACTTCTCTCGTTTCTGTTCTGCCTCAGATGGTAAAGAGCTCTGGCTTCAAGTCCATGGCGTTCCCGTCGGTCTGCAGTCCAAGGCGAGCCAAAGGAAAATCTTACTTAATCCGCATTTTGGAATGGACAAGGTAGAAACAGCCACTTCGCACAAAGCTAAGATTATTGTTCGTCTAGTTACCTAACTCAATAGTGTATCAAATTGCAACGAAGAATGTATGCCAGAGCACTCAATGACTCCAAAACTACTTATCTCTTTCATATTCACAGGAGCAAACCTAGGAATCATTTGAGTTATGTTGTTGTCAAGATTGAATTAGTCTATAATATCCATGCCGGTTAAAGAATACTAGCTGAGATGATTCCTCTGCCACCGTCCCACTACACTGCCAACCCAGCCGGCAACTGCATGCCTTCCGATCCCATGGCGGCGAGTACCCGTTTGACGTGACTGTCAAATGGACGTCTGGAGATCGGAGATTGATAAGCAGGGGTGCGAGGTGTCTTATGTTCCAGGTGGCTATCAGGCGGACGCAGGTGACACTTGGACCAACAGGCCAATATTGCTGTCGCTAGCATATTCAGCCACACCGTAAGGCGTATAGGTCAAGTCCTACTAGCTAGGCCCAAACTAGAAAGGCACATCATCGGATGCCGTTGCCTCCATTTCGTTCCTATCGACAAACATTGCAAGGCAGAAGCAGGTTGGTTTCTATCAGTTAGAACTGGGTTGGCGATAGTACGATGATAAATCCTGATGCCTCCTTCTCACATTGGTGAAGTTCCTAATATGATGTGGATTGGAGTAATGTGAAGAAGAATATGTAACCAAAGGACCAATTTGTATATTAGTAATGGATGAAGATCACTGGAGCAAAAGAGCAGAAGAACTAGTAATTTTCATGTTTTCACTTTCTATGCACTTTGATAGTGGATCAGTCGAGTTGGAGGCAAGTGAGTTATGGTGGAAGATTCACTAGTGCAGAGTTAAACAAAGATGACGCGATGATCAGAGACGGGTATTAACAACCGTAAAAAACATGAATTGAGACGGATTGACATCATAACCATCTCCGCTATTGTAATCTACATGATACCCATCTGTGATGGCTGAATATTAGAGACGGTACGTCGAGTCTGCCCGTCTATGTTTGTATCGATTTGAGACGGTTTGTCGTCCGTCACTATAATGGCCGTATCAGAGACGCATATTTTGAGACACGACCCCTGGCCGTCACTAATAGAACTCACTAGGCGTCTCAAATATGCAACTATGCACTAGTGATTTGTCATTACTAAGAAGTGATTGTGCATTGAGTATGTACGATACTTGCTAGCTAGTTGCCTATAGAGATGAATGAGTCAGTAGTAAGGTCTAACCCACCAACCTACTTTAAAAGTGTAAAAGGAGTAGTCCCGAATCGTAATTATCAGTTACAAATAAAAGTCACACCCACGTTACACAATTTAATATTACAAGCCAGCTGCCTAATTCAATAGGGAAATTAAACGGCAAAGAATGGTGAATCTTAGAGGGCTCAATTGACTCCAAAGCTAGACACACTGAATGCACAATCCCTTCTCAGTAAGGGCCATCTTCCATCATAACTCACCTGTCTCATACTCGACTTATATCCACTGGCCATGCATGCACCTTATCTGGGTCTTTATAAGAAGCATATGAGCATGGAGGCAATGGAAGCGAGATGGATAGGCAAGATTCTAGGAAACTGAAAGATATGGAAGTAAAATTTAGGAACCAAATCTGAATTGTTGCCATCGTCTTTCTCTTTCACTCTAGTGATATCTTCATCTAAAGTAGAGATTTATTGGTATCCAAACTAGCCCTTCACATTGGTTATATTATTCATGTCAACATTCCACTCCACATCAGGAACTTAAGAATGAGAGGCATCAGGATTTATCTTCCTTCTACAAGAAATGTACCTACTTTTTGCTGAGAGTTTTTTGGAAGCTGTTTTTCTATTAGCGTGCTAAGCGATGTTTTGTTGGCTCTTGGTAACTTATTTTCTGTTACTCTGCTAGCCTACGGGCATCTTTTGTGTTTTCGTCTAAAGCACGTGGGACCTGCTTGTAAGGGTAGCATAAGTTGGATGACTGGATGCTTTTTTTTTTCTTGCTGGAAAACTAAATGATGTATTTCCATTGCAAGTTAATAAAAATAAGGGAGGCCCTCAGTTCAAAACCACCCCCCCCCCCCCTCCTTCTACACAGGGTATTGTCACAGATAATAGATACCATTTAGTTTCAAATTATAAATCGTTTTGACTTTTTTGTTAAATTCATCTTGCTATGTAGCAAATACACGTTTACAAATTATCTATAAAATACAAAATTGTATTTATAGTAGATTTATTTGAACTTGTGGTTCAATATTTTTCTTTAGAAACCCTAGTAAAAGTTAGAGAAATTTATAGGTTAAGAAAACATCGACATACAATTTCGAATGGATTGACTATTTTTGTTAAAAGGGAAGCAAGAGAAAGGATTTACAAAAAACCAACTTGACTAACTAGTACGAAAAAAGGGCCTCACAGCTGGCTAATAAACAGAGCTGCTAGGGAACGAAGATGACGATTTACTGGAATAGAGAACTGATCTACATGAATCAAACTTTACAACAAGCTAGACGATTTACTGTTCTTTCCATGACATCAAGCAGCGCAGAAGCATGGAGACTTCCTGCATGCAGAGAATGCCGAGAAAGCTCGGACTATCCTACACACTCATCAAGGCCCTGTGACAACAACAGTCCTACGCTAGACGGAGGAGCCTGACACGCGCCTGGGCTTCGGGGCTTTCAGTTCTGCGGCCACGTACCGGACTGAGGAGCGAGAGGCGCCTGAACCAATTGCCAAAACTCACTTTGGCTAGTCTCGTCGGCCACCGTAGGCCTGCAGGCTTTAGCCAAACAGGAAAGGCACGTAATCAGATCCTTTTGCTTCCATTTGGCTCCTCGCGATAAGCGTTGCAAGGTAGAAGCAGTTTGGTTTCCATCAATTGCCACTAGCTTGGTAATTATACGATGATAAATCCTGATGCTTCTCGTTCTCAAATTGGTAAAGTTCCTCATGAGATGTGGATTGGAATAATGTGGAGAGAAATAATGTAACCAAAGGGCTAGTTTAAATATGGTTAAATCTCTATGTTCAGATGAAGATCACTAGAGCAAAAGAGACGATGATGGCAATATTCTGGTTTTGTACCTAAATTTCACTTTCTAAATATTACCGATCTATTTGGCACGCCTTCCATTACCTAGCTGCTTCTTATAAAGAGCAAAAGAACCCTGAGAAATGCACGCTTTGACTGTGGATCAGTCGAGTTGAAGACAAATGAGTTATGGAGAAATATTTATCATTACTAAGAAGCGATTGCACATTTAGTGTACTAGGCTACTTGCTAGTGATGAAGGCATGACTTATGAGGTCTAACTGTCCAAGCTACTCCGGAAGTGAAAGGAGTAACCTCAAGTCCCAATCACTCTAGTTACAACAAAAGCCACACCCATACTACAAAATCGAATAAGCTAGCTGTTTAATTCAATAGGGATTAAATGGCAACAAACAGTATAATGCATCTGAGGGCACTCAACAGCTCCAAAACTACCTTATCTATGTATAAGAGGTTAGACTCAGGAGAAATGTCTCTTAAATTTACTAGTGAAAAATGGACCACATGTTCATTAACTTTTAATTAGGAGGCATGCCATCTGATTACAGGTCCATTGAAAAATTGACAGGCTGTGAAAGGGTCTCTAGCCTAATGGTTAGAGCACCCGAGTAACACTCCGTAGACCTAGGTTCGACTTTCTACGAGGACGAATTTAAAGAGGTCTGAGTTATTAAAAAAATTAAAAAATAGGTTAGGGTTTCCCTTGTTGCATTCGGTCAAAAATTGTCAAGCTATGGACCTACAATGCATAACATAGAAAATTTAATGCTAATTCAGTTCCAGTCTCCTAAAGACAAATTAATCATGGAGAGGCACTCTTGCACAACAAACACTGTGGCGTACACCATGCATCACTATATGCTTTTAGACAAACTATCGTACTGCTTGATCGAGACGGTCGAATTGTAACGCTAATAATTAAATGGATTGGTTCTTCGTCATTAGTTTTTTCTCAATCACGACTTTACGTGTCATTTTCATTAAGAAGAAGGAGCTAAAAGCACAACGATTACAACAAAACACAAACAACACGACAAGGAAGCCACAGAGACAATGGCTGAACAACACAACGACAACGGAAGAAAGGAAAACTTGACCACGACGCCCACAACGTGACCTTACAAGGCAAGGCGCCACTTCGCTACGACACCACATCAGGAGATGATACCGCGGCGGCATAGGAGCCCACCGGAAGACAGAATACGGCATCACCATCAACCGAGATGTAGGGACGAAGCGATGACTGAGCAGGAGCTCACAACACACGGCACAGCGAAGCAACTTCCAGGACAGGGCACGACAACGGCCGGAGAAGGAGGAGTGTCGAAAGTTTGCCCATGTTTCTTGTTCTGTGCCTAAAACTCAAGATTGGACCTACGTGTCTATACCATGACTGGTTACAGAGTCTGGTGCTGTAGCGTCAAAAGTCCAGAGCCCAATGCAAGCGCCTGATCGATCAGTTTGCCCATGTTTACTCACGGACTAACTCGTCGTCACAACACTTTCGCTTGTCTTATTGTCCACTACAAGTCCTGCTAGGCCCAGAAAGACAGAGACAGTCATGCTAGGCCCAGAAAGACAGAGATAGTTGTGTCGTCCTATCTATTATCTACGACAATTTCTTTTGTGGTTCTATTGAACGTAGTAGAAGGACAAATCCTGATGCCTCTCATTCTCAAGTTTGACGTGGAGTGGACATGAATAGTGTAGGCAATGCAAAGGGCTAGTTTGAATACACGTAAATCTCTATGTTTGGATGAAGATCACCAGAGTAAAGAGAAATACGATGAGAACATTGGGTTTTGATCTCTAAATTTTACTTCTATATTTTCAGTTCCTAGAATCTTGCATGTCCATCCCGCTTGCACTGCATCCATGTCCTATATGCTCCTTATAAAGAACAGGAGAGAACCTAGATAGGGTGCACTTGGACGTGGATCAGTCAGGTAGGAGACATGTGAGTTATGTTAGAAGATAGCCTTTTCATGAGAAGTGATTCCACATTTTTTTAGCGTGTCTGGCTACTTTTGATACTATAGTAGTTGATATTGCCTATGTAGCAGTAATGAACGAGTTATTAATAACCATCTAAGCAACTCTGGAAGTGGAAGGAGTACTCCCTATCCCTACCAAGAAATAAAACTTAGAGAAGTTTTGTTTTAGGTATAGAAATGGGCATACATTATATTCATTTCGACATTTTTTTAAATGCACACCGGTTCATGGGGACCAGCGCTAGATCAGCATTTAGTCCAAGAGGGTCGCTGCAAAAATTCATTCTGTGTGTTCCCTTGAAGCTATGGGCGTTCTGCTCCATCCACACTTGCCATTTTGCCAAGATAGGAGAGCAAACAAACTGTCCATTCCGTGATGATGTTTTTTTGAACATTATTACCAAGGACCTCTCAACCGTTTCCACCATTGGCAGCCCGTCGCCATTGGCAAAAGCAATCGAGCTGCACGCGCTGTGAACTCTCTGATCTCTCTCCTCCCAGACTTCTCTTGTGTAGCAGCAGCTGATGACCAGATGGGCCTCTGCTTGGTTACACAGATGGTAAAGGCTCTAGCTTCAAGTCCATGGCCTTCGCGTTGTTCTGCAGTCCAAAGCCTTGAGCGAAAAATCTTAACCGTACCGTAGAAAGAACTAGATCAATCTACAATTTTGGAATCGACGTACAAGGTAGAAAACAGCCACTTTACGCAAAGCAAAAATTGTTCGTCTAATCGAACAGCGTATCAAAAGCTCCAAAAGGGGATCAAGTTAAACTACCAAAAATATTCATTCACAGGGGCAAATCATGGAATCTTTTGAACGAAGTTGCTATCAAGATAGAGGCTAGGATTAGCCTGTAATAATATATCTTTAGCCGGTTAAAGAAGAAATTCCATGCCGAGATTCCACTGCCACCTGCCCACCGTGGCACCGGTTACCCAACCGCATGCTTTCCGATCCCAGCATCCTCGTTGATCCTATCCAGAGTCGTGAACGTGGCCCCGCGCCTCTTAACAGGTGGCGTCCTTATACCCGCTTCCAACAGAGGCCGCTGCGGCGGGGGGAACTACACGGCGCACGCGCACTAGCACCCATAGCGGCGCACACGCCCCCTCCCCTTCTCCTCTATTCCCCTGCACGTACTGTTCATCTTCCCCGCTGCGCCCCCGCCACCCGCCGTGGCCGCGCTAGGGCTCGCCGGAGCGCCCCCTTCTTCCCCCTTCCCCGCCCTGCTCTCGCCGCCGCTCGCCGGACTTCGCCCTCACCGCCTACCCTTCCCATCCGGCTGTCCACCACCACCCGCTCGGCGGCGCCACCGCCGCCTTGCTCGCCGCCCTCAACCCGCCACCACCGCCGTGTCACGGCTGCCGCCAAGCCGGCCGGGCATTTCTATAGCCGGGGAGGAAATAGGAGGGAGAGAGGGGTCACCGGAACCCTAACCTTCGCCATCGTCGCACACCAGACCCTAATTTCAGGGGATTTGGCCGGAACCCTAATCTCAGGGGAGCTCCGGCGACGTCGCCACTCCCACCGCCGCCTCGTCCACCGCCCCAGCCGCGGTGCCCTCGCCGCTAGCCGCTCCGCCACGCCACCCCCCCGCCCGCCCCACCTTCTTGCATTGTTCTGGCGCACACGCGCCGTGTGCGCTAGGATCGATAGCAGCGCACGTGCGCCAAATAGTGCTTGGGCGCCGCGGCGCCAGCGTGTCGGGATTGCATGGTGTGCACGAGGTCCCCAACGTCCTCCTCGGAGTGCCGACTGCCGACACCGCCAAAGACCCTTGACGTCGGGCGGCCCGCACGCTGGCCCTCTTGGGGCTTGCCACCATGAGCAATCTGTCGAGGCCCCTAAGCCCGCGGACGTATAGGTTGCGGGCGCCGCACTCGGCCTGCGGCCACGGCCGCGGGGGGGGGGCCTCGCCCATGCCCACGCACACGCACGTACGACAGCAAAGATGAACTGTTTTTTATTGAAAGGTGATTCAACAAGACAAGTCATGGAAAATCTAGGCTCGCCAACATCACAAAGACACATGTAAAATAACAGAGAAAAGATTTGCAAATATCTCCATGCAGCTCCTATGAACTGAATACGACAATTTGCTGGTGGGATCCTCTGCAAACCCCTTTCAACTGAACGATTAAAGTCGAACACACCGTTTCTGGAACAGCCTCGTATGGTGGCTCTTCCTCAAGGGCCCCCACGTAGGGCAACTCGGGCGGCACCATCTTCGCCGCCGGCGTAGGGCCCGTCCCCTCATCTCCTCGACCCAGCCGCCGCCGGAGCTCGACGCCAGAGGTTCGGTGGACGGCAAGGATGGCGGCGGCGAGGCTGTCTTCGTCCTCTCTCGGTCTCTCCCATGGAGTCTCCACGAGAGGTGTCGCCGCTATCGCCGTTGTGCCAATCGGCGGCGCATCCAGCGCCGGAGTGGGCGGATCCGACTCCCCCATGCCCGGATCTACCGTCTCCTCCCCTATCCCTCTCGTTCTTGCGCGCGTCGGCTGTGGGCTGGGCTTGCCGGCGGGCGGCACCTCCCCCTCCGGATCCGCAAGAAGCCCCTCACCTTCACCTCCCCAAATCTGACAGTGTTAGCTGACTGGGGCAGCGACAATGGTGGGCGCTCCGCATCCCTGCGGGGGTGACAGCAGCAGCCATGGTGGGCACCGGTGATGGGGTGCTCACGCCGGATCCGGCGAAGCCCGCCCACCGCTGGCCACCTCCCACCCATCCCCTCCCCCTGCTGCTGCTCGAGCTTGCCGACAGGTGGCCACGCTAGGCAATGAAGGCAGCAGCGGGGCTTGGGTCGAGCTGTTACGGCCCGGATCTGTCGTACCCAACCCGGCCTGCGCGTCCCCTTCCAACAGCCAGTACTAGCAGCACCACCACCGTCGCAGCAGCGTTTGCCCAGCATCCGTGCGTGGCCCAGTCAGAGGGGATGACTTTGGCACAGTTGTGCGGCTGCGACACGCAGCCGGCGCGCTGATGCCCTTCTGGAGGGGCTTCCACGGAACATTTGAGTGACGACAATGACGATGGCGGTGGTTTCGGCAAGCTTGGGACCCGGCATCTGGGCCGACGATTGTGCTGGGGACACCTCAGGCGAAAGCCTTGACGACGGTGATGCTTGTGAGCGCCGCTTTCCCTCTTGAGGGCGTCGTATTTCCCCAGCATGTCTTCCACGGGTGAAAACCTGGTCCAATCTTGGACAAACGACGGTGGCGCTATCGGCGTCATTCCCTTCCTAGAGGCGTCGCTTTTGGATTCCGTCTTGGCCATGATGTCACCTTTGCTATGGCTGGGTGTAGGCGAGTACGTATGGCTCCAAGGCATGTGGCAGCGGCCGACGCTGTCGGTGCGCGCCTCCCATCATTGCGGGCGAGTCCGTATGGCTCTGCGGGGTGTGGCGGCGACCGGCGTCGGTGAGCGCCTCCCGTCATTGCGGGCGAGTCCGTATGGCTCCGCGGCGTGTGGCGGCGATTGACGCTGTTGGTGTGCTCCTCCCGTCGTCGCGGGCGAGTCCGTACGGCTCTGCGGCGTGTGGCGGTGATCGGTGCTGTCGGTGCGCGCCTCCCGTCGTCGCGAGCGAGTCCATATGGCTCCGCGGCGTGTGGCGGCGGCCGGCGCCCTCTTCCTCTCCGTCCAGGCGTGCACTGGCTGGCGCGCGCCTCCCACCATGCGGGCGAGTCCGTTTACGGCTCCGCGTGGTATGGCGGCGGCCGACACCCCTCCTCTCTCCGTCTAGGCGTGGGCACTTGCCGGTGCGCGCCTCTCACCATGCGGGCGAGTCCGGGAGCGGCTCCGCATGGCGTGGCGGCGGCCAACACCCTCTTCCTCTCCGTCCAGACGTGGATGCTGGCTGGTGCGTGCCTCCCACCGGCGCGGGCGAGTCCGTTTACGGCTCCGCGTGGTGTGGCGGCGGCCGGCACCCCTCCTCTTTCCGTCCAGGCGTGGGCACTTGCCGGTGCGCGCCTCCCACCATAGCGGACGAGTCCGGGAGCGGCTCCGCATGGTGTGGGGACGGCCGGCACCATCCTCTCTTCATCCTCTTGATGGTGCGCGCCTCCCACTGTTACAGGCGAGTCCGATTTCGGCTCTACACGGCGTGGCGGCGACCGGCACCTCTCCTTCACCGGGGAGTCCGTTTACGGCTCCGCGTTTGCATTGGTGTTACTGTTTTATTTTCCTCCTCAAACCTTCTGTAAATCCACCGTTTTGGACACTTTTTAAATATATTCAGGTGGGGATTTTCCCCTTTGAAAATTCAAAAAAAAACACACCGTTTCCAACTTTCTGTATAACATCAAGCAGCTCATCAGCACCACTCACCTGTACACCACCGCGACTAGTGTAGCCCCCTCCCATTGTTCTCATGGCCACTCATCAGCGCCCTGTGACAGCAGCAGTCCTACACTGCATGGCTGGAGAGGGCAGATCTACACGCAGCTGGCTAGGGGGGGTCTTCCTTTCCGCGGTCACTGGGCAGAATAGCGAGAGGCGCCTAAACCATTTGGCAAAACTCACTTTCGCTAGTCTCTTTGGCCACCGTAGGCCTAGAGATCAGCTCCTGCTAGCTTGGACCAAACCGGAAAGGCAGATGTTTTGCCTCCATTTCGCTCCTCGCGACAAATGTTGCAAGGCAGCGAAGCATTTTGGTTTCCATCAATTGGAACAAGCTTGGTGATTGTATGAAGATAAATCCTGATGCCTCTCATTCCTCACATCGGTAAAGTTCCTGATGAGATGTGTGCTGGAATAATGTGTACAGAAATAATAATATGTAACCAATGGGCTAGTTTGGTGCTTCTTATAAAGAGCAGAAGAAACCAAATGGCTAGTTTGGTGCTTCTTATAAAGAGCAGAAGAAGAGCCAGGAGAAATGTACGCTTTTGATAGCGGATCAGTCAAGTAGGAGACAATTGAGTTATGGTGGAAGATTTGTCATTACTGAGAAAGAGATTGTATAGTCAATGTCTTCGGCTACACGCTAGTTAGAGATGAAAGAGTTAATTAGTACGGTCTAACCACTCCAAGCTACTTCAATTCAGAAATGAAAGGAATAGTCCTGGATCCAATCACGAGTTACAAATAAAAGCCACACCTACTCTAGCGGTTCAAATATTACAAGCTAACTGTCTATTTCAATAGAGAATCAAATGGCAAAGAATAATGAATCTCAGAACACTCAACAACTCCAAAACTACCTTCTGTATGGATAAGAGGTTAGACTTAGAAGAAATTTACTAGGAAATGATGATAGTTGTGTTTTTTAGTCCACATCCAATGTTGGTTATAGAATTGGAATGTGTTTCTTAAAAGGTCCTTAAGTCGCGGGACAACACTTAAAAACTTTTAAACCCGGATCTAATTTGAAAATTGTAAATCTTTGGTATTTCCATCTTCAAATCTAACAATTGTACTAAGAGGGTAATTTCCTTGTTCTTTTGTAATGGCATCTCTCGTCCTTTGACGAACTTGCCGAACTTTTTTTGGTGCATCAATTTCTGTGGCAATTATCTAGAGATCCTCGTCTAAATCACTCCCGTGGTTGATGATATGAGTATGACGTTTTGGAATTTTGTTCAATTACTCTTCCCTTGTCCAGGAGTAAATTTCCTATTAATATTGTTGCTTTCTTCTACTTCTATTGCTTTATACAGAATTAGGGTGAACATGCTCATATCAAAATATCACAATTCGAGTAGGTGAGCTCTGGAAAACAGCAATAACTGAAAATAGATATAGTGCAGCTAATGTGTATACCAATATAAACAAGTTGAGGTCAATATTCACCGAGTTGTTCCCAATCTGCCTTAGCCCTTAGCAGGTATCGATTCCGAAGTATAGGTTACTCAAGTTCTGTCCAAAAGTAAATTTCCTAACTTTCACCAAATTATAGAAAAATGTACCGACATTTATTATATCAATTATTTTCTTCTATGAACAATTGTATTTTGATAGTAGATTTATTTTGTACTTGTAGATCGATGCTACTATACTTTTTGGTATAGAACTTCAGAGTTGCAGTAGGAACCAAAAGCTAGCATTAAGCAGCGCAAAAGCATGGAGTCACTATTACACCCAACGTCTATTCAGTTTCAAGCTCATGCACACAAATCATGGGAGAGGATTGCACTACAAACTCTCGTACACCAAGCATCAAGACATGTTTTCAGACAAACTCTCATACCGCTTGACAAAGATGGTCGCATTGCTGAGTGCTGACAATCATATCAGATCGGTTGGCTCTTCATCCCTATGTTGTTCTGAGCCTGGAACTCTAGATTGTCCGCTATGCCGCGATTAGTCTTTTGAGTCCGGAGCTACAACTAAGGAAGAACCAAAAGGAGGTCTAGTGCCCAACACGAGTGGATAATCGGTCAGTCTGCCCATGTTTGATCACAGACCAACTCGTCTCACCGCTGTTGGCTGTTGAAAGAGATAGCTTTCCCGTAGGAGGATAAATCCCGATGCCTCTCATTCTCAAGTTCTGATGTGTAGTGTAATGTGGACATAAATAATGTAACCAATGCAAAGGGCTTGTTTGGACACTGATAGATATGTATGTTTGGATGAATATCACTAGAGTGAAAAAGAAAGATGATGGCAACATTCAGGTTTGGTCCCTATACTTCACCTTCTATATTTTCCGGTTTCCTAGAATCTTGTCTATGCATCCTGCTTCCATTGTCTCCATGCTCCATATGCTCCTTATAAAGAACAGGAGAACCCAGATAAGTTGCACATTGTACAATGGATCGGTCGAGTAGGAGACATATGAGTTATGGTAGAACTGTGGAAGATAGCCTTCACTCAGGGTGATTATGCATTCAGTGTGTCTTCCTACTTGTACTGCCTATATAGTAGTAATAGTGAACGAGTAATTAACTCTGGAAGTGGGAGTACTCTCTATCCCTAGCTACAAATAAAACTTAGGGGAGAGATATAGACCGATATTGTATTTAGTACCATATTTGTTAATATTTTTTTTTCAAATGCCACTGGCGAACCAAGGCTAGATTAGCAGTTAGCCCAAAAGGGTCGCTGCGAAAACTCAGGTGCTAATACAGACGCTGAACTACCAAGTCTGTGAGCTCCTGCTCTGCCTCATGTCTCCCATTGCTCTGCCTCATGTCTGAGCAGTTGCACCATTGTTTGCAACTGTCTCTGCTCCTCTGATGTCGCGTGTGTTCCGCTCCTTCCACACTTGCCAAGATAACAAAAGAGAATTACTATCCCTCAACCGGTTGATTTTGCTACATCTATCAACTGAATTTTGGGACGTTGGATCGGACATGTGGTGTGCTGGGTAGCGTCCGATCTGGCTGCTTCCGCTTCCCTGGCACCACACCGCCCGCACTCGACGCTCGCAAACTTCCGCTCCCCAGCACCGCGCCGCCCGCACTCCGACGCCGCCGCCCTTCTGCTGCCCGTCTCCACCGCCGCCGCCCTTCTGCTGCCTGCCTACACCGCCGCCGCTCGCCCTGGGCGTTCCTCTACCGTCTACCTAGGCTGCCGCTGTCGCCCCGGCGTGGACGTGGGTGTGGATCAACGGCGGAGCCAGGGGGGCCAGCAAGGGCCACGCCCCCACCCCCCCAGCATCCAAAAATTTTTTAATCCCAGGTCATTAGCGCAAGACACCAAGGCCTAGGAAGGCAGTAAAGCCGATTAGCTAGACGCCAAGGCCCAAAAAGTTGCGACCATGCTGGCCTGGGACGCTGTGTTCCGTTCCGTGACTGCGTCGAAGTCGAATAGCCGCGACCCGCGCGAAGCCGCCGCCATCTCATCTTCCGATTCAGAAAAAGCAAATCCCAATTCTCAAATCCCTAACCATAATACTCGTGGCTTGTCGTTCCCCATTCAAAAAAAATACGGAGCCAGGACCGGGAATCAGCGGCCCCTGCCCCGCGTCCTGCACTCCTGCAGTCCTGTGTGAGGCTGCGTCTGCCGTCCTGCCGGCCAGGACCAGGAATCAAGCCATCAAGGTAACTCCTATTGCTTTATGCCTAATAATTTTGTTTGCGTGTTTGGTACTTTGGTTTGCAACTTTTTTTAGTTCTTGCATAATCTGATAGAGCATTGTATAATTATTTTTTCTGAAGGATAATATGGCACCCAAAAAGAGGACACTAGATTGTTTTTTCAAGAAGAATGATAGCGCTAGTTGTTCTGACAAAGAGACGGATGAAGATGAAGTTGCTAATTGGCTTGCTGCACAACAAGAAGAGGATGAAAATTTTGAAGAGTTAACAGAGGAGACTCCAAGGCAAAGAACAGCTAAAGTACAGAGGGTTAATTGTGAAGATGCTAGTGTTCTAATGGTAGAGCGTGATCCAGGCCTGCGTCGCCCAATTTGGGATTATCCTCCAAATGAACAAGACCAAGTTATTAGAGCATATATCAAGCATGGTCCATACCAATTTATTAAAGATGTGTCTCCTCCTTCAGGTTCAAAGAAACATCCACGCAGATTTCAGTCTAGTTAGTTTAAATCCTTTCCTTGGTTAGAGTATTCACCTACAAAAGATGCTGTATTTTGCTTTCCATGCTTCCTGTTTTTGAAGAAACCAGTTACAAAAATAGGATCCAATGCACTCACAGTGAAAGGATTTAGAAATTGGAAGAAAGCCAATGATGGATCAAATTGTGCCTTCATGACTCACATGGGAAAGTATTGTGGTTCAGCTCATAATTACAATGTTCAGTGTTATGAGAATTTAAAGAATCAGCCTTTTCGTATTGAACATGCAGTGGAGAAGCAAACAAATGAAGACATAAAAAAGAATAGACTCCGTCTTCGAACATCAATTGATGCAATCCGATGGTTAGCATTCCAGGCTTGTCCTTTCAGAGGGCACAATGAATCCGGTGACTCAAAAAACCAAGGTAATTTTTTTGAGACGGTAAAACTTCTAGCTTCTTATGATGATGAGGTAAAGGCTGTGGTATTGGATAATGCTCCACTGAATGCTAAATACACTTCACCACAAATTCAGAAAGAGATCTTAGACCTTATGGCTAGTAATGTGCAAACGGCCATTCGTAATGAAATAGGTGATGCCAAGTTTTGTTTGATTGTTGATGAATCAAGAGATGAGTCCAGAAAAGAGCAAATGGCCATTGTAATTCGTTTTGTTGACAAAGAAGGCATTGTTCGAGAACGATTTTTGGATCTTGTGCATGTCTATGATACTTAACTCTGTAACTCTAAAACAAGAAATTTGCATTGTTTTGTCTGCCCATAATTTGGATGTCCAAAATATTCGAGGACAAGGTTATGATGGTGCGAGCAACATGAGAGGAGAGTGGAATGGACTCCAAGCAAGGTTTATGGAAGAGTGTCCGTACGCATATTATGTTCATTGTTTTGCCCATCAGTTACAGTTAGCTCTTGTTGCTGCATCCAAAGAAGTAACTGAGGTGCATAATTTTTTTAAACATCTTGCTCTTGTTGTCAATACTGTTGCATCCTCTACCAAAAGAAATGATGACCTTCATGACAACCAAGTTGCTAAAATGGACCAATTACTTGAACTCAACGAGCTTGAAACTGGAAGTGGTGCTAACCAGATTAGAACCTTGCATTGTCCTGGAGATAATAGATGGAGCTCACATTATGATTCTATTTGTAGCCTTTTAAAGCTTTACAAGCCTACATTTCTAGTATTGAAAGATATTGCTACTGCGAAAGGTTCAGGAACCACTTCTGCTGGACGCGCAAAGGCTGCAGGTGCTGTTAAATTAATGATGTTATTTGACTTTGTTTTCATTTTGCATGTTATGAAAGAACTCATGGGAATCACAGACCTACTTTGCAAAAAACTACAGCAAAAAACTCAAGATATTGTCAATGCTATAGATGATGTGGCCACTACCAAAAAATTGATCCAAAGGTTAAGAGATCATGGCTGGAGTGCGCTTCTTAAGGATGTGACATCATTTTGCATAACACAAGGTATACAAGTGCCGGATATGAATGCCTTCTATGCTGACTATATTCGATCTCGTGGTGAGAATGAGCTGTCTGTTGACCATCACTACAAATATGACATTTTCACAGTTGCTATTGATCAGCAATTACATGAATTAAATAGCAGATTTAGTGAACAAGGCACAGAGCTTCTTGTTTTGTGCGCATCTTTGGATCCTAGATATTCATTTAGATCGTTCAAAATTGATGATATTTGCCTACTTGCTTCAAAGTTCTATCCTGTTGATTTTTCTGAACAAGATAGAAATAACTTGAGACAGCAATGACTGCACTATGAGCTTTGTGTCATCACACATCCAGAGTTCTAGAATTTATCAACTATTGGTGATCTATGTCATCGACTAGCTACAACTAGAAAAGCAAATGACTATCATTTGATTGACAGGTTATCTAACACCCCTCATTTTTATATATTGTCCCAAATTATTTTTATTAATGTAAATACTAATTATTTTTTTCTTTGGCAGATTGATTCGACTTGTTCTTACTCTACTAGTTTCAACAGCTACGTCAGAACGTGCATTCTCTGCAATGAAACTTGTGAAGACAAGACTGCGAAACAAGATGGGAGATGAATTTCTAAGAGATTGCTTGATAATATACATTGAGAAGGAGATTGCAATTCAGTTCACAACTAATACACTTATTGATAATTTCTATGATATGAAGACACGCAGAGTAAGACTAAAATGAAAAAGGTTAGTCCTCTGAATAGCTTTTGCTGGGTTAGTCGTAGGGAAAAAAATTAGTACTACTCATAAAACATGTCATTTGTGACAGCATGTATCGTCTTCTTTTGCCCCCATATAATATATTATTTGAACTGATTGGCCCCCCATGCAAAATTCCTGGCTCCGCCACTGGTGCGGATGTCTCCGACGGGCAGGACGCCGCCGCTGCCCAGTGTGGACGCGGGCGGGGCGTCCCCGGCACGGGCGCCACCATCTCTGGTGCGCCGCTGTCCTCTTCTTCGTCTCCCTTGTTCTGCGGCTGAGGACGAGACGTGGTGTCTATGATCCGTGCTTCTCCGTTCTGTTCTGCCATTTGTAAATGTGAACAATTCGACAATATATGAATTATTTGACATATATTCCTCTGATATCTGCAATGCATAGAAATAATTTTAGATCTGATGATATTTGTAAATTTTGAATATGAAAGTTTGCGGTAATAGTGGTTTTCAATTTTCAGTTGATTGGCCCTGTTTTATTAACTCATTTTGTCTCCAGTGGGTGTTCGGTTGATTTGGCCTTACATCTCAACCGAATGATACCGAGTGCTGTACTTTTGTCCTATTCTTTTCGAATTGGTTGATTTGGACATGCAGATCAACAGAATGACAGGTAGTGGAAAATCAACCGAACACAAGATAGACAGACCCCAAAACATTATATTTCAATGCAAGTGAAATGTTGACAAACAGCGCTAGAAGTTCTAATTTCCTTCGAACCAATATCCAGAAATGGGGCACAGAGGACAAAAAGTCATCGATTGCCCTTTTCTTCATTTTAAGGTACTACTACTGTACTAGTATTAGTTCAATCCCTGGCTGTCGACGTCCCGTGCACCCTTCTTCTCCTTCTCAGGGCTGCTATTATATATTCCCCCATCGGCCGTGTCGTTGCTTGCTCGATCGATCATGCAAGTTGATTGCGATCACTCAAGAACATTCCTCCTTCCAGCCATAATTAAGACACCTCAACTGCAAAGTCCTCACAAAAAGATAATATAAATTTAAACCTGATCACTCAGCCCCAATGCGCGCCACTTGCTTGCCCATCCACGCCTCCATTTGAATATTCTCAGCTCTCACCACAACCATCTCACAGCTCCCGGCTCCGTGCGCGTGACTCCGTCGCGTTGCACTATCAGTATGGGCCGACGCAAGCCGAGCGCGGCCATTCGCGCGCTGCGCGGCGCCCGCGACCTGTACGTCCGCGGGCTCAGGGGCCTCGACAGGCTGCTCGCGGCGGCGAGCCCCAGGAGGGCGGCATGGGCCGCCCGCCCGACGTCGAGGGTCTTCGGCGCCGGCAGCGGGCACTCCGAGGAGGACCTGCGGGACCTCGTGCGCGCCATGCAGGCCCGTCCGCGGCTGCAGCGGCCTCTGTTCGAAGCGGCGGGAAGGAGGAGGACTACACCGCCAGCGGCGCGCCGCCTGTCAAGAGGCGCGGGGCCATGCCGCTGGAGAGGATCGACGAGGACGCAGCCGTCGTGCACCAGGCCAGCTGACAGGTGACAGCGGCGTCTTTGGGTCGCCACCGGCCGGCCGCCACGGGACAGAAAGGCATGCTTCATGCGGTTGCCGCCTTGCCGGTGTGGCAGTGGAATCTCGGCATGGAATTTTTTCTTACCTTGCTAAGGTCTTGTTTAAACGTTGTCGGATTCACCTTAATCTACATGTGTTTAGTGATTTAAGGTACTAAAATTTAGTTTACTTTCGCTCCAATCGACTCCACACATGTGGGTTGATCCCAAACAAGGTTCCAACCTCTATCTTGACAGCAACTTTGTTCAAAAGATTCCAAGGTTTGCTCCTGTGAATGAATATTTTGAATCTTTGATAGTTTAATTTGGTCCCCTTTTGGAGCCGTCGCACTCTGTAATAGAAGAACAATTTTCGCTTTGTGTAAATTGCATGTTTTCTACCCTGTCCATTCCAAAATGCAGATTTTGTTGCTCTGGACTGCAGAGTGCAGACCCACTGGAACGCCGTGGACTTAGCCAGAACCCTTTATCTGTGTAACCAAGAGGCAGAAACTATCGACTATCTGGTTAGCAAAATCAACCGGTTGAGGGAAAGTAATTCTCAATATAATACTATGCGGACGGTGACTTTTTTTTTTCTTCCAATACTACGTGTAGCTTTGGGGTTACCCGAAAGCCTTAGAACGGGGTTCCGTGTTTTAGGGGGCTCCGTGTTAACAGTTACCCGAAAGCCTAAATCCACGCAAGGAGCGCAACAAGTCGCCGTTGGGGTTCCGTGTTTTAGGGGGCTCCACGGCCGGCGACCTTAGAACGGGGAGGGGGCCACTGCACAGCGGACGATGGGAGACACAACAAGTTACGCGTACAAAACGAGGACCGGCCGAGCGCGACTTTGTGCGTAATGGTGGGACAGGTGCCGCTGCATTTGCATTGGTAGGCATTGGCATATCTTGTGGATGGATCACTGCTGGCCTGAAGCGTTGACGAGACGACGCGCTTGCGCTTAGGCTCGCAGTAGCGTCAGCGTGGACCGTGGAGTGTTAAAACAAGTCCTCGTGAGACAGGCGAAATGCATGGCACCTGAACAGATAGGCCAAAAATAAGAGCCCTCAACCGTTGGATTGCGCGCCTGCGGCGGCGGCGCGGAACGGAGCCAGCAGCCAGGCGAACGCGCACCTCGCTCTACGTTTTCGGCGCACGCGGCCTGCGGCGGAAGCGCACCATCGGTGCCGGTGGTGGGCAGGTGGCCGTGGCCCGCGGTTAGGCCAGCCGGCCGTCCCGTCCCGTGCCGCCTGTGCCGTTCGGCGGCCCGCTTCCACTTCCCCTCCACGTTGACCACCGTCCCCACGTGTTCCATTGCACCCAGTCCCGTTCGTTTCTCGATCCCACCCTCAAAGCAGACGATCTCTAGTCTCGCCGGGTGACCTCAGCACACGCAGCGAGCGAGAGCGAGTGTGTAACGAAAACCGCACCGCGGCACCACCGCCTATTTATACAGCAGGACTTGCAGGAGCTCTCGGCATCGTCAAAGTTTCTAGCATGGACCACGCCGACAGGAGGAGCGGCGCGCACGGAGCGGCGGGGGCGTCGCGGCGGGGGGCGGCGCCGCCGCCCAAGGTGTACCGCGTGGAGCCCAGGGACTTCCGGGAGCTCGTGCAGAGGCTCACGGGCGCCGGCGCGCCGGGGCCGGGGCCGGGGCCGGGGCGCGCGCACCAGATGGCGACGCTGACGCCGGCCATGGTCGCTGCGGACAGCAGCAGGCGCGCCCAGGCCGCGGCGGCCGCGCCCGTGCACGGGGCAACGGAGCAGTTTGACTACGCGTCCTGGTTCTCCGCGCCGCTGCTCAGTCCGGCGGCGTATTACCAGCAGCACCAGGGGAGCAGTGGGCCTCTGCTCTAGGGCCGTATGTAGAAAGAAACAGAGTCGTCGTCCCTGTATAGCAGCAGCTCCTCTGGCTTGTTGGTGCATGACTACAGAACCTTCCTTGTTGTGCCACGAATGAAAGTCGACCAACAAGTTATACGGCTATTGGTTTTATTTCTGGTACCTTCTGACAAATAAATTTGTTTTCATCCTCTTGTTTTGTTACTCCTCTCTTGTGCACGGCTGCTTGTGCATCCACCATCCTCCAATCCAAATATCCAATGGTGACACGTACTATTATTATATGCTCTCCTTTGCGGTTTGTAGGTAGCATTTAATCATCATTCTGGGCTCCAGCGATTGCCAACCATTATTCGATGATTGCGGTCAGGAGCCCGTTCTATATATAGGTTATAGTTGAGCATGTGAGAATTATGCTAAATACAAAGTATCTAAACAAAATCTATTGACTCATTTCATGTTTTGCCGACGACCTGTATCCGACGAAAACAAACAACCAGGGCGTCTTTTTCTGATAGCACGTCTCATCAGCCCCGTAAGAGCAGTTGCGTCACCTGCCGGATGTCATGACAGCTCTCGGCGCAAAAAATTCCTGCCCTCTCAGAGTCTCACGGCATGGCTCGTACTAGATTCTAGAAAATCTTTGCTTCTTGGAAGGTTCTCTTCGATGTGAACCTTAAACCGAGACTGAATTAGATAGAACCTTCTTTGAGGAGTCTGAGGGGAATGCCTGGCAGGGCACTGTCAAGTGTCAATCTGTCATCACAGCGCTCTCACTTCCCAGGCCGGATACCGCTTCAGAAAGCCAGGGGCCAGGCAGGCAGGCGCACGCGGACACGTCTTCCTGGTCCTGGCAGTGGCAACCAGCCCCGAGCCCCCCATGGCCCGCGGTTAGGCCAGCCGGCCGTCCCGTTGGGCGCCACGTTGACCACCGTCCCCCACGTGTTCCATTGCACCCAGTCGCCCCGGCCGCTCTCTTTCCCTCAAACAAAGCAGACGACTAGTCTCGTCATCAACGAGCCCCGCCCCCAGTGTGAAACTGCAAAATCTCCACCGCCTATTTATACATATATACAGCGCGAGTGCGGACTGGGCTCTTGGCATCGGCAAGGAAAGGAGCGCCGCAGAGTTTTTTCTAGCATGGACCACGGCGACAGGAGGAGCGGCGCGGCGGCCAGGCCCTGCCACGGCGGCGCCGGCGTCGTCGCGGCGGGGGGCGGCGGAGGCCCGCCGCCGCCCAAGGTGTACCGCGTGGAGCCCAGGGACTTCCGGGAGCTTGTGCAGAGGCTCACGGGCGCCGCGCCGGGGCCGCCAGCCTTGGCTGCGCGCCAACGGGTGACGCCGGCCGACAGGAGGCGCGCCCAAGCCGCGTCGGCCATGCCCGTGCCCGTGCCCGGGCCCGTGGCAGGGGCAACAGAGCAATTCGACTACGCGTCCTGGTTCTCCGCGCCGCTGCTCAGCCCGGCGGCGTACGGGGCGCCGGGATTCGGCGGCGGCTACCAGCCGCAACAGGGGAGCAGTGGGCCTATGCTTTAGGCCCCTAGGTAGAAACAGAGTCGTCGTCCGTGTATAACAGCTCCATCGCTTGTTCGTGCTCCTCTGGTTTGTGTTCGTGCATGGATACAGAACCTTCTTGTGCCACGCATGAAATTCGACCAGCAAACAAGTTATACGGCTATTGTTTTATTTCTTGTACCTTATGATAGAAAGACAAATAAATTTGTTTTCATCCTCTTTGTTGATCCTGATGTGTGCTTGACTGCTTGTGCATCCACCATCCAATCCAAATATCCAATGGTGACACTATTTATATGCTCTCCTTCGCGTTTTGGTAGTATTTAGTATAATCAGTCCATCATTTTGGGCTCCAGCGATTGCCAAGCATTCGATGATTGCTGTTAGCAGCCCGTCCTATAGGTTATAGTTGAGCATGTGGAGAATTGTGCTAAATACAAAGTATCCAAACAAAATCTAGTGATTCATTTCATGTTTTGCCGACGACCTGTATCCGACGAAAACAAACAACCAGGGCGTTCCCGTACAATGGCAGGCGCTTATAGACAGTTATGGATCGTTGCGGCGTTTTTTTGCCAGCGTGTATTGCAGCATGCATGAAATCGGGCGCTCTAGGACGGCAGCGACGTTCCACCAAGCAGCGGCGCCTAGATCGGCTCTCGCGCGATCCCGCGGAAGCGGGCGCTTCGCTGCCGCACAATATGCTTCGTACCGAGATTACCGACATGTAGTAGTTGAGTTAGTTCGGTGCCCAAAAATAGCAAGTTTAGCTTCTCCTCTTGCGAAGCCATTGTAGGTTAGAGGTGCTTACTGACAAAATACTCTCTCTCCCTCTAAGTGCCTCTGTAGGAGGTTCTGCAATGTACATGGCCTTATGTGCCATCTGGTCTTTTTTTCCGAGATTGAGCTTCCAAACCGAAAGGGAGCAACAATCTAGACAGGAGTATTACTCTTAACTTCAGAGGTACAGTAGATAAAAAAACATTTCCAATCTCACTTTTTAACATGATGATAAAAAGCTCATTTCCAATCTCACTTTTGAACATGATGATAAAAACATTATAGCAATTACTCTTAACTTCAGAGATACAGTAAATAACGTAGATTCCATTTAGGAGATTTAAGTTATGAAAATATTGTATTGCAATGATCGGCCATGGCCACGCCGTTGTCGCCCGTTAGAAGGTTCATCTGAATTGGAACTTCAATCATTATTCTACATATTTGAAATACTAGAAAGTAAAGCAAGTAATAGAAATTTTATTTTTAATTTTCCAGAATCTGTGACTAAGCTAAGATGGAAGTTCATGAAGATTTTTTTATAAAACATGCATTGCACGTACTTCGTTAAGAGAAATTAGAATTATTTTTACATTCCAACTATCCTAGAGGCGAGATGCCAAGAGGATTAGGCGGACATAACACAAACAAAAGGCGCCGGCTGTAGTCGTACTAACCACTAAACCGATTTAGCGACAGTGAGGCCAAAGACTGAGAACAGCCTATTCTGACGACGGCGCGTACCGCAACTCACCGCGCCGAGGTAGGCATTCGCTGCAGCTTGGGCGTCGTCGCTAGACCCCTACACGTCACCCGCGGGCTGTTGCCTCACGACGTCATCTGCCGAAGTTCAGGAAGATGAAAGCTCAAATACCATCTCCAGCCTCCCCTCTCAAAAAGTGGTCATGGCAAAAAAAGGAATCGATCTAGATGGCTCCCGAGTGATCAGCGGCGGTAGTGTGTGGGAGGGGGGGCTTGAGCCCTCATGCTGATCTTGTGCTTAAGTAGGACCTTGTTCTGGTTGGCCTCAATCTGCATGACTTGTTGGCCAAGTGTTCCAAAAAATCATCGCCTTCAGCATGAGGTGTTGGCCAAGTGTCCCAAGAATTATCGCCTTGAGGAAGTTCTCATGCAAGCCAACCATTATTGTTGCCTTGAGGAAATTGGCAACGCTGATCAATAGATTCTCCACATAAGAAATCCAACTTGAGAACTTGAAGGACATGAGCGGAGAGCTTTGATCAGAACACGATGAAAACCTCCCTGCCCCCTAGCACTCCTGTGGCGCCCAACGCCACCACCACCCCGTCATCATCTAAGAGCATCTCCAACAATGCTACCCAAATCAGACTACCTACTTGTTTGGTTGGATAGCTACCAACTTTGAAACTATCTATATTTTGGTCTCTGTTCCAGCAATACTACCTAAGTTTGACCCCCAAACCTATCCTAGTAGAGAATGACACGTGGGGCTCGGCTGTCATTGTGACACCTCGGCCCAGGGCTTAAATAGGATTAATAGGATACTCATACCAATAAGTTGCAACTTCTTTTCTGAAAGTTCATCACTAAAGAACTCCGAGGTTAAGCGTGCTTGGCCTGGAGCAATTTAGGGATGGATGACCGACCGAAAAGTGTTCCTAGGTGCGCACGAGTGAGGACAAAGTGCGTAGAAAAGACTAGTGTTGGTCTATGAGGGCAGTCTATGTTGGCGTTTCTTAGCGCAAACACCAAAAAGACAGGTAGGGAACCCATCTCCGGCGGTCACGCAAGAAACGCCTTTTGTAAGCAGGTCTTAATATCGTTACTAGAATTGATTCTCTAGCAACGACATAAGGATTACCATGTGATAGATCTTAACCTTTTAGAAATATTCGCAAGCGCACAGATCTATTATTGTAGCATTTCACACGGAAGTACTATCAGGGTATCGTTATTTATATTTTCCCAAAGGAAGGCGGGTATAGGTACCTCTAGTATAGAAATATTATGACTTCATATCATTGAAATGAGGCCAATTGCTATGCAGGGGTAAGCGATAATCGTTTGGATAGATAGTGAACACACACTTGGATCTACCATAAGGATAAATAGAAAATAAAGAATAAACGAATGAAAGAATAAAAGAACAACTACATGGAGCAGGCGCATCTTATACATATGCATTGAACAGTTAAGTCACAAGATATACAGGTCAGGCAATAAGTCAGGGTCTAAGGCAACAGGGAGATCCCGGCAGCTGATCTGTCAGCCGATGGGGACGTTTACGAACTCCTACACGACGTACGAACGTGGGGAATTACGAAGGACGGACGAGACTAGGTCATTCCCCGCCGCCTACCCCTCAACCGTGGCATGCCATCCTATCCGAAGGCCCCCTCGTATCCGGACACCACGCCCGCATACTAGAAAACTACCTACATCCCCCAGGACTCCCACCCTACTGATGGACGAGCTAGGATATAGGCAAACCCGAAGGAACATCGAACCATTACCCTATTCCTATCATCATCACCGTTCTTGCATATCATATGAATGATGAAGAACATGTATGAACATGATGAACAATTCTCATATGTACTATAGTCTAGTTCATAGTCATCAAATATATCATGCTCAAGACTATACTCTAGTTCACATGCGATAATATATATAAGAGTAGAGAACTTGAATAGGGAAGAACTCTCCATAGAAACATTACCAAGAGTAGCTTTGCTTCCCAGGAGACAAGCCCTCCTTGCTAGCTTCTAACCTTGCTCCAACAACTACTACTAAGCTAAAGAACAAATGTAGAGAGAGAGGTAGAGTGCTCCAAATGGGGTGTGTGTAGGGGTGTGCTCTCCTCCTCTTCTTATAGGTGGCTGAAGGCGGTTCGGGGGCAATCTCGTCAAGTGCACAACCGCCTGAGCCTCAGATGGAAAGCAGGAACCGCAATGCCAAGGCTAGGCCTGGCTGGCCACCTGGCTCGGGCGTGCGCCAGGCCAAGGGCGCGCGTCCCTGGTTCGTGACTTCCCCTGGCCGATCTTGGATGGTTGATTGTGCAGTGGGCTTGGACCATGCATATGTGGTGCACTCGTCCCAATTTGGCCCCGACGTGGCTTCTCCCCAATTCCTGATTTTACGCCTTTCTAGAAAGCGCATTCCTGAATACGATTTCTTGTACTTTTATATATATTCCTGCAAAATAATATTTCTCCAAGTACAAGTGAAATTGGGTTAATAATAAATGTATATGTGTATGTAAATATATAATTTGCCTCTTTTGGTCTTTAATTGGCAGTGTAAAATAACCGTTAAGGACCGCCAATAGTCTATATCTTAGATAAGCGACCGGACGTAAGTGGGCCTGGCCTCGAGGAGGCGGGACGTTACAGTCATCGACTCAACCTTTATCATCTTCCTCCTCATGACACCAGGGGCCGGGAGGGAGGTCGGTGATGCGCCGGGGAGCCACACGCCCAAGCCTGCCGGTGATGCGCCGCCGCATCGGGAGGATGGGGAGGTCGGCCAGGCGCTGCATCGGGAGGTCGAGGAGGCGTCGCATCAGAAGGGGCAGCCGCACGGGGGAGCTTGCAGGCCGCCTTGCCATGGACGAGCACTGCCGGCAGCAACGCCTAGGGAGGACCGGGTCATGGCGCTGTGGAAGGGAGGTGCGGCCTCACCGGGGAGCTGTGGTTGCCGGCGCGTCGCGGATTGAGAGGCGGCGTGGGCGAGCTCGCTGGAGCTGCGCCTATGGAGGGCCTGGTCATGGCGCCACGGAAGGGAGGGGCGGCCTAATCGGGGATCCGTGGCCTCGCCGGTCATGGAGCGTCGGCCGGTCATGGAGTGATGGGTGCCGGCGGTTGTGGGCACACACGTGGGGAGGAAAGAGATGAGAGAGAAGAATTGGGTAGCCAGCCCTTGGCCCAACAGGAATGGATAGGGAGAGGGAGGATTTGGGTAGACAACAAATCTGTTGGGTGGTATGGGTGGTCTGCTAGAGTGGATTTTTTGGCCACCACTACCCAAATTGGAGATGGGTAGTCTGATGAGTAGTGTTGTTGGATATGCTCTAAGCCTCCCCCACATAGTCAACCTCCACTATCGCCACCACAACCGCAACCTCAGCCACCTTAGTCCCATGTCACCAAATCAAGGTCCTTTACTTGCGTCTTTGATGGCTGATGCCAAGCCCAGAGTTTGGATGCATGAGTTCCTTCTGTGGAACTTCTACCTCACCGCGGTCCTAAGAGCCATCTTCCCCACCCCCTCATCCCACTTTTGTTTGACTAACCCCTCCATTCAGATCGTCTAAGTTTAACATTTTCTTCGTTCGTAACACTGTCCACTTTTTGCTCATTACTGCTCTAATGTGTTTCCGAATGTGTTTTTTCGGTCTTGTCAAAATATTGCAAACCTATTGGTCCTTCAAGGTAGTTTGTGTCTCGGTTCTTCAGTCTTGCTCCTGTATCCATATGGGGAAGCACCTTACGGTTGTCGGAGCTAAAGCGGTTTCAGCAGACACATTTGCAGTAGAACAAGAAGTGGACAGAGAGACGGCGAAAAATCTTGAGAATGACATCCTCTGTGAGGTCAGCCAGTGTGTTCTTGTTGTTGGGGGCCTCTTCCAATTCGAAGAGCCGGCGATCGTCAGTATGCAGTTGGATAAAAGCCCCCTTATTATGAGATCACTAAGAACTTGTTTGGATGTACTCAGATTCACTTTTAATCGTATTTGTTAGGGTTGGAATGAAGTGAAACTTGAACTAAATTTTACACCAATGCACCTAACACATGGATTGAGATGAATCTAACATCCAGTTACGGCTTAAGAGAGGGAAACAGTCCCACGAAGATCCATCGTTGAAGTGAGAAAGCATACCCTTGTATTGGGATCTAGCGGCGGCGTAGCACGAGGCGTGCAATGGTTCACAGTTTGTAAGCGAACTACACGTTTGATTAACATTGTTTAGTTAGAACAATTCTCAGCCTCGATCCTGGGATTCTGGCCAAACAAAAGGAGGCCTTAAGCGGTGCTTGACGCTGGGCTTCTTGGGCACCGGGGAGGACGACGGCTTGGGCTTGGACCACGTAATGAGCTCGGCATCCACAACGGCACCAGCGCCGGCGCGCGCGGCGACGGCGGCCGTGGCGTGCAGGCCGACCAGCAGGAGCAGGAGGAGCGCCGCGTGGCTGGATGTCGCCGTGGCCGTGGCCATGGCTGTGGGTTTCGTTGCTTCGATCAGCTTTTGCCTTTGCTCGCCGAGGTAGGTGTGCGTAGCGTACACGACGCGCTGTCCGTCTCTGATGTGCTCGAGTTTAGGGCGATGTTAAGTAGGGGCGATTTGCGCCATGCCGGTGCCGCGAGCGCGCATTAAAAGAGGAGAGGCTGGGGGTTGGGGATCTCGCGGGCAGACACCGGCGGCCAGGAACAGAGAGGGAGGCAGCTCCAGCAGTGGAGATAGAGAGAGAGAACAGCGAAGCTTCAGCCCAGTGATCGGCAACAGCGGCTCGCGCCAGCGGTTTGATGCCCGCACCGGACGGACCCATCGGCAGGAAATGGTGCGACGAGGTCGTCCGCGTCCAGCGCCGTGCGCCCCGAAAAGATCTATCGGGTCTCAGACAGTAGCACCACGCTTCGCATTCGCAATCGCAACACCTGCGAGCCATTCATGTGCACATTTATGGCGCTCGAGGGCCTCGGCGTCGGCGTGGCGCGTCCAGTTTCGGCCACCGCGCGCGGCGAACAATGCTGGGTGTGCGTCCGGGCGACGGAGCACAGTCGCGTCGCGCCGCCGCATTTTCCGTGCACCGCACCGGCACCGCTATGGCGCTATGCATCTTTGACGCTCTGGAGCGGTGCTTGGTGTTGGTGGCCGGTGCATTTTCCCTTCTCCAGCGTTCAACGGCTGTCAGCTAGGAAATCAAAGATGACGGTATCCGTTGGACTTGGGAGTGCTGGTACTTTCAATGCTCCGGCCAGATTTGGCAGAATTGCTGTGGCCTGTGTGGATCGTGGCAGTGGCAGAGGGAAAAAAAGGAGCCAGGACCCAAGCAAGTCGCCGCCGACAGGCAACATGGGACGAATTGAAGACGAAACAGATGGACGGTTCAACTCGAGTTTGCGACACAGCTCACTACCGGCGCTGCTGCATCGCCCAGTGCCCCACCCAGCACAGCCTTCAGCATCAGGTCTCGGTCACATTCATTGGACACATTGGGTCCTATCTGAATCTGGATCAGGGGGGTAGGCTATACCGCGTCATCATCTCCCGGATTTCCTTCTGCTATGCTGCGCATATCACACAGCCTACTGTATGTGTGCTGAATGAAAACTGAAAAAACACAGCAATTGGTGTTCATTTTCCATCCTTAGAAGGTAGCCACTAGCTAGAGGAAGCAAAGCTATAATAACTTAGAATTTTGTATCTAGGCACGACCAATTTTCAGGAATCAGCTGTGTTTCTGAATCCTCCAAGTCCAAGGACAGCAAAAATTAGCTGAGAAAAAAGTTTGGAGATAGGTCATCTTTGCATTCTTGTTGTGCAAAGACCAAAACTTGTTTGTCAGCTATGTGCCTGTGCAAAGATCAGGAAGTTTAAAAAATTGTCATGCAGATGGAATGATGAACACCTCTAGAAGCTCTCAAAACATTGAATGAACCTAAAGCTAATCCTGGTACGACAGCTTAAACCAACCCAATCACTTTTCAGGTCCAGCTCCTAGTCCTCCCTAATCCACAGGACATCTTTTCAGTTGCCAGTGTCCTGCGGGCTGGGCGTCTATGTTCAGAGCTCAGCTGACCAACCATATTTGTGCCTGCATTATAAACTACAACAGCTGCATCTCACATGAGCACCGTAGTTCTTTTGTCCCGCCCTGCGAGGAAATTGAGAGCATCAACTCCAATTCTGTATTTCCTGCCTCACTCAAGTGGACAGCTTGACATAGCACACTTCATCACACGATACAGAATTATTCTGCATTTTACATCGATTGAGAACTGAACAGTCGTAAAGGAACTATCTGTGCACAGGAAGTGGGGAGTGCATCAATGTGCCACCTGCAGTTCATAGTGTGCTTGTTATGATCGGCAAGACGTGCAAACGCAGGATCCGTAGCTGATGTGTTCGGCCTCGATACGATGAAGTCAGTGCATCCAGTTTGTTACCGAAGTCTGCAGTCGTCGAGTTTGTTACCATCGAGTCCTTCAGTTTGTTAGCAGCAGAGTCCTAGCTTTCAGGAGTATCGTAGGAGTAGTATTCCAGGTTGTTAGCGTATTGGTTGTTAGCGTCAAGGACTATATATGCACCCAACTCTATCGATTAAGGAAAGTAGCCTGGGATTGAGATATTATTATCTCCTTGGGCACCCGGCCCCTTGCTTCCTATTTGTCCTAACGCTGCTGCCGATCCCATCTACATACGACGCCCGACAACGACCATGGCGTCGGCTCGTCGCAAAGCTCCGCATCCTCGCCCTCCAGCCTCGCCGCCATACTTTCTCCGTAGCAAGACCAAGCGCCATACCAGTGCTCTGTATGGTAATATAATCAGTAATAATTTTCAATTAGCGATACTCGATAGCATAAGAAATACAAACAACCTGACTGAAAATTTAGTGAACTGCATCAGACTGTCCACAAGAGATGCAAGTAGACTATCCAGTTATAGTGAGTCACAAGCTAACGCGTTCAGAGCACTTCATACATCCAAGCTACTATAGCTACATCGACCACTGAACTTACATACTAGATCAACTAGTAACTACAGTAGTACATTCTTGTTCGGCACCTGCACTTCTGTGCCGAGATGGAAAACACCGAAGAAACTGAATGCATGCCATGTCCTCTAGAAGCTCCCAAAGCATCAAATAAACCTAAGCTAATCCTGGTATGACAACTTAAACCAACCCAACCACAAGCCAGCTTCCAGTTGCCAGCGTCCTGCGGGCTGGATGTATATGTTCAGAGCTCAGCTGACCAACCACAATTGTTAATTGTGCCCGAGTTGTAAGCTACAACAGCTTACATCCGCATCTCACATGAGCACCATAGTCCTCTCCCCACCCTACGAGGAAATTGCGAGCGTCAACTCCAAATCTGGATTTCCAGCTTCATTCGAGTGAACAACTTTGGACATGGCACCCTTCATCACACGATCTAGAATTATTCTGCATTTACATTGATAACTGAACATGTGCAAAGGGACAGTTAGTGCACATGAAGTTTGGAGTGGATCAAAGTGCCACCTATGGTTCATAGTGTGTGTTATATGGTAATATATAATCGGTAATAGACTGTCAGTTAATGATATTTCAATAGTATATGAACAATCTGACCGAAACTTCAATGAACTGCATCAGACTGTCCATAAGAGCAATAAGTAGATTATCCAGTTATACAAGTCATAAGCGAACGCGCAATAGCTCGAGTACTTCATAGGTCCAAGCTACCCCAGCTACATCAACCACTGAACTTACATAGAACAACTAGTAACTACATTCTTGTTGGGTACTTCTATGCCCAGATGGCAAACACTATAAGAAACAAGAATGCCTCTTCAGAACTAGCAACCCTTGTAGGCCAAAAGGACTCCACAAAATGCCACCTTGCAGTTGCTCTGTCACCAAGCAACTTGGTTCTACACAGGGTCGTGCCAACAAAAATTAATACCCTGTTCTAAACTGTAACATAGGCCCTAATGGTCTAGAAAAAATAGAAAAATAATAATCATATAGATATTTTATAGCATCGAGTAACTAAAAAATGTATGTCGAGTAATTTGTGCTCTTCATTTTAAATTATAAGATGTTTTGGTTTTTTATAATACAATGTTTTTTTCTATGTATCCAGACATGTATATTAATAAATGCATAGCAAGAGCTATGTGTTGTTCTAGGCCTGAACTTGGTAACCTTTGGACCAAAACTCAAACAAGCGAATACAATAAACGAGGGAGAACAACGATGCAATAGGAAAATACTAAGTGTATTAGAACAATCTCCTCAAAATCAGGGATCATCTTCTTACAACCCCCTTAGGGGCAATATTTATACATGTTCGTGGGCTTTTACATGACCACGCTACCCTTCCAACTACCGTTTATTATAGGAATATTCTCCTGACAATGAGGGTATTCCCATCTTTGAGCCCTTGATGCTTCTGGTCTTTGTACCAACTGATCATGTGGGTCCGCCACATGGCCACCGTCGGCACGTCCTATTCCCCATTTCGGCATCTACTTGTTAGGAGAAGGCCTGTCTTGCGAAAGAGATCGTTAGTTAATATAAGGCCCACCACATGAGGGCGAAATGATGTTTATTTCCCGGACGAAACATGGGATAGACAAAGGACAATTATGCAAGGAGAAATGATGTTCGTCTTACCAGTCAGACTCCTCCTAGACGAACACATATTTGTCTGGAAGAAATGACTTGATGAAGGTTCAACGACAAAGGTCGAAAGCCGAAGGCCAAGGTCCGACGACTAATGTCAATGACGAAGGTCGAAAGCCGAAGGCCAAGGTCCGACGACGAAGGCCGAGGTTCGACAACAAATGTCGATAACCAAGGCAAAATGACGAAGGTCGAAGGTTGGAGAAGGCTAAAGGCTAAGGTCTGCTGACGAAGGCTAATGACGAAAGCCCGCCGACGAAGGTCGACTTGACGAAATGATGTTCGCTACAGACTTATCCCTAATGGACCTTAAACCGGTCATGTGGCTTTACGAAGTGACGAAATTGGGGGGGGGGGAGGGCAGGGTGCCTACTTCCTGCTATGCCCCAACACTATGTATTTAGAAAAACCGAAATGTCTTAGAGTTTGAAACGATGGGAGTACATAATACAAGACAAACCGTCAATTATCGACATGTCTTTAAAAATTAGGCAATACTTGTTGGTCCGTGACCTACGATATATAGTTTCACACTACATTTTCCTTTAGTGTTCAGTGTCACGCTTTATAGTTCGCACTTCCTCCGTAGATGTTACCACTGGAGTTCTAGATTTGAGATTCCTTAGCTAGTTACCCAATGAAGACGTGACTAAAAAAGTTGGATCAAGACATAGGTTAGAGTGACGGACAAACGATATAGATGAAACTGTGTAGCGATTTCTAGATTTAGCACAGGCACCGATCATAAACTCTAAAATTGAGCGGCAGAGCTTCCGCCTTTTGCTTTAAAAAAGAACTCAAAAATTCAGCGCAAAAATTAAATATTCGATGACCTATAATTTTGAGGCCCCTACAGATTTGGGGCCCTGTACGGCCGCACGGCTTGCACACCCTTGTGCGCACGGCCCTGGTACAAGATGTCAAGATAAGCACAAGGTTTACACAAATAATCAGTTTACTCAAATACTGCCGATGTACGAATAAAAATCAGAGTGTTCTTTGTTGCTCAGCAAAATCAGGTCGTATACCTTGACATTTGCATCATCAAACCTCTTCTTCCTCAACCTCACCTTCTTGCACGAAGCCCCCTCCCGCATCGCAAATCCAATCCCAGATCTTCGCCGGCACGGGCATCACCGATAGCCGCGCCTGCCGGAGCAGCGCGAAGTCCTTCATCCCCTCCACCTCGCCCGCCGCCTTCTTGATGTCACCCAGAGGGACGGGGTTCCGGAACTCCCCAACCGCCCGCACATCCACGGCGCCGCCGGCTGCCGCCTCCTTGCCCTCGCCCTCGCCCTCGCCCTCGTACCAGGGCCGGGCGACCTCGACGACGCCGACGACGCGGCGGGAGGCGGCGCCGGCGCCGGAGTGGTAGAAGAGGCAACGGTCTCCCGGCCGCATGGCGCGGAGGCTGTTGATGGCCTGGCGGTTCCGGACGCCGTCCCACGGGGCGACGCTGCCCGGGGCGCGCGCCTGGTCGGACCACGACCACTCGCCCGGCTCCGTCTTCAGAAGCCAGTACTGGACGCCGGTGGCGCCGGCGATGGCCGCGGTGGCTTTTGCGGCGGGTTTTGCTTTCCTCGGCATCCTGTGCGGGGTTCAGGGATCCGGCGAGTCGCCGGAGGAGGCAAAGGTTCTTAGTTTTAGCGGGAAAATGGGCGGCTAGGGCTGGTGAATGCGCGGGGAGGGAGCTTCTGCAGTACCGCGTCCTTTCTACGGAGCACTTCTTTGTTCAGAAAGAGGTGGAGGTTGTTTGGAAAGGGCCCGTATTCGAGAAAGCCGATTTGGGCCGGAATTCCGAGGAACGGTCGGTCCAGCAAGATTCAGATGCCGACATAGATAGAGGCAAGTAAAAAAGCACAGATGTTTCTCAAAAAAAAAAGTAAATGCACAGATGTTTCAAAATGTAAAATCCACAGATACAGGGCATCCAACATCTATAGCTACAAGATCAGCCTGCATACGAAGGTATGCTGTATGCAAATAGAGTTTGCGTTTCAAATCAGTCTGTGCATTGCACGATGTCTTCTTCCAGCACCCAAAACTAGGGGAACAAATGTAACCAGCGGTAACCACAAGTGACGCTAGCTCAGGATCAAGGAGTACACATTTGTATGGACATCATCATTCAGTGTTTAATCCATGTCGAAACTGCAGAAGGGGAGGACAATTTGTCAGGTTGAACCAGTCTGTCCTTCTTTTGCTGCCTCTTGCTGCTGCTTCTCTGCCCAGTACTTCTGAAGTGGTGGCCCAAATATAACATTCCCAGAAATCACTCCGATCCTGCAACATTTGTAGGAAACGATAACCAAGAACATCAGATAAGCTTGACAACAATAGCAGATTATGTTGCCAACATAATAAGCAGATATGCATGAAAACATAAGCTTGACAACAATAGCAGATTATGTTGCCAACATAATAAGCAGATATGCATGTTGACAACAATAGCAGATTATGTTGCCAACATAATAAGCAGATATGCATGCAACTGTAGCCAACGAACACAACAATAAACAGGCTTCTTTGACAAAGACAAGGAAACAAGAGAGAAATGGGCAGGTGGGCACAAAGCATAATTGCGATGTACAAACCCTAGTCAGCACAAGGAAAAACCATTGCAAGATAATTTATATATTTATACCGATGCCAAACAAATTCTTCATGTTATTGCCACAGCAGTACATATATCACTACAAGCTTGAGTGGGGTTGGCTTCATGAGCTGGCAACTACCAAGTTTATATGATGGCGACTCTGTTACCTTTACTTTCGGATTCCAAGAGCAGATTTCATCAAATGATTTACAGAAAAACCTCATGTCCACACTAGTAAAATGCTTATTTTAGAATCAATAGCAACTAGATGAAGTAATCAAAGAACTATACACAGTTCGATCATGTTGCAGTCCACAAAATTCTTCAATGTCAAAGGTATCTCATCTTTTACAATCTCTAGGTTGAAATAAAATATCAATGATGCTTCTGCAGTTATGCACATAAAAGCTATCATCAATGCACATACCACACCTACTCCAAAACAAAATTCCTAGAGCTAAACTTGTGCCTGGGCCAGAGGTTAGAAACTCATTGTGTAGCCTTGTAGGATATCAGGAACTCAAGCTTGCACAGAAGATGCCATATCATCTCAATCGTTCCTAGAGTCTGTTCAATTCAGTTATTCAGTAGCTACATAGGAAACAGAAGAAGTGTTCTTGTCCAGCCATCACCAACATTTTGGATGGAATCTCCACATATGCGCAGCCAGGTACTTATGTGATCACAGTAACATCACAATTTAATCATTTGGTCAAACTAAGAATAAATATACTAAACTTTTCTTTCAGAATATCCTAGGGGATTTTCTGGAGATGGATTCTGCCTGGCTAACACACTTCATTCAGCTACACTGATTTCACTATCCTAGCCATGCAGATTGGCAACAGCTGTTTTCTAACAGTGTTGTTTTCAATATAAGCATTAGTCCCAAATCAAATACAATATGCATACACAATTCTCGGGTTGATAGCATCACATAGCTCATCTCTAAAGCACAAATTTTATTGAAACTGAAACCCAAAAGGCAGTTTCCTCCATTACCTATCTGTCCTATTTTGCTTTACTTTTAGGAGCCTGGTCAGGTTTGTTAATTTGACATCAAGTTACCAAACAGAAGCTGTTGGGTTATGAGTTAGAATCAAATTAGTCTGATATCTATATCTTGCAGACTGCAGGCTAGGAAGCAATTCAATAAGTTGAAAATGGAAGGTTGCAAGCGGTAGAGCTTTACCGCCTGTGACCAAGAGGTCCAGGGTTCAAGCCCCAGCCTCTACACATTTGTGCAGGGATGGCTGCTGGCTATTTTTCCTTCCCCAGTGGGTACGCCCTTTTTTGAAAATGGAAGGTTGCACGCACCCATCAACACTATCTTCAATCCAGATCCAATCACTAGTTGAATCACTGAATTAGATGGTGTTTCATTCAGGGTAAAAGGATGTGTAGATGACCAATTTTAGAGTATATAGGAATCCCATTGGCTAAACTACAGCTAACACTAAAAGCATTTTGTAACATGGTGGAGACATGGAGTATAACATGAATATAGGTTTCAAGCTCGGATTATAAAGTCATTTGTAACAATTAGTAATACCAAACCAGGAAAATGGGAATAAGGGATGCATATTGATACTGAATCATGACTAGGCCAAACTTCATAACCTGAGAGGCGAGAACAGATATTCCTGCTCATTACACGCAGAGCTTCTAACACACCACGGGAATGGGTCAGATACTGCTAACACAAGCAACCTACTGCCATGGCGCAGATGTGTGTCCTGTGTCCAGCGAAGCTTCCCGCGCACCTAATCAGAGCTGTGACACACCCACAAGGGCCGCAACCCTTTCGCTCTACACATAAGGACTACAGAACCTACCCCGGGAGTAAGCAAGGCCAGAGTTCCACCTACACCAGACGACGCTGGGACTACAAGGGCACCTGAAATCGGATATTGCAATGGAGCAGCAACTCGATAGGGGCGTCTAGATCGGCATCCGGCTGGCGAGAAACGCCGCGTGACATCCATGAAGAGGATGGTGCAGCCGTGCAGGTGGGAGATGGGGAATCGAGAGACTCACACGACGGCGCCGGCGACAAGGGGGAAGGAGAGCCGCATCCTGAATTCCTGATTCCCCTTGCGTCGAAGACGACTGACGCTGTCGTTGTGACGCAAAAACACCCTACCCTGGGCCTAGGAAAAGACAAGATGGTCCAGAGTGGACGTTTTGGGCCTGTGTCTAGCAGATTCGAGCAACCCGGCCCATAAATGCAGTGGCCCACCGTTGTGCTTAGAGCAACTCTAAGAGTTCTTTTTTTATGCTTTAAAAAAAAGAGTCCATCTTTCCTTAAGAAATACACCTTCAATTCCACATGCTAAATAAATTTGAATTTTTTAGGTTTTTGTATAATTCATTTTGCTATGTATCTAGAACCAGAAAAATCAAAGCGACTTATAGTTCGAAATCAAAGGAGTAGATATCAAATTTCATGATTTAAAGCCTCCGAAAAAAGTGTAGTAGTACAATAGGCTATTTAAGTTTCTCCATACTTGAAACTATCATATCGTCTATTTTTCTACACACCGGATCGTTCATGTCGTCTGCCACTAAGTTTCTTCCCAATGCACAACACTAGTGGCAAGGCCACAACCGTTGTCCTGGCCACCCGTGGACAGCAGGCAGCCAAGGGCTAAGAGGCTATTTGGTAGAGCTCCTAGATCAACTTCTAGCATGAATTTAGGAGACGAGCTGCCTTTTTTTTTTTTTTTGCGGAGAAGTTATGATGATTCTTTGAAGTGATTTTGTAAAATTAATTAGGGGTCCCCTCAAAAAAGTGAAATTGGGGGTTGTGAGCTGAGAAAAATAGAAGTTTATCCTGATTCACTTCACGTGTATGTATATGTATATACAATTATACATAGACCAAAATTTTCAAATTAGTTTTTTTTCTCGATCCACAAAAGGTATGTGCGTCTTTGTATTAAGATGGTGAAAAATAAGTTATAGAATGTTCAGACCCTCTCTATTATACTTTGGGTAGAGTTACATGGCTGGCAATAGCAAGGTAACTTGGGTGGTTTTGGGCAGCAAAACAATATTTTCCACTTAGATCTGAGGCTGGCCTCAGAGCAGGCCGTTCCAAGTGACCCAGTCACTTGATTTTGGTTCGGGTAAATCTGTAGTTGTCCAAATGGATCGCCCGACACGACATGCCAAGTTAAGAATACGCTGCTAAATTACCAGGCTAGGTGTCCATTTGTTAAATCTTAGTGACTGCCTATGTAAATGCCGAGGCGCCCTGCTTTTAAACCTACTTTATACTAAATGAAAAGACAAAACGCCTCTCCAATTATGCTCAAGAAAAATAATCTTTTCTACCTTAGTAATGGATGCAAATTCGATTTTTAAATACTAAGACGTTTTCGAAAAAATGCTAAATATTAAAGTCTGACACGCTTCCTCCCTTTGTGCCGCCAGTAATGCTAAGTCACGCAAGTTACCTTGCTATTGCAAGTTAACCTCATAATGCTAAAAAAAGAAAATTGCAACATACATTTAGCTAGCTCAGCAGCATTTCTTTTGTCCAATACAACATCATCTTTGATTCGCAGAAAGAAAAAGAATACAGCAAAGTACATCATGGAAGTGATACATAGGGATAACTTCAACACACAGTAGTCCTTGAAACTGAAATAAAAAGAAAGAAATACAATGGTAACTTCAACATAGCACTTCAGTACTCCATGAAACTTCCAAAAACTACACTAGGAGGTAAATTCATGAAACTTCACCTACTGGCACACACACAAATGCACTACTAGTACACTACAGACTCGATGAAGCCTAGTACAAATACTCTTCGGCAGCTAAACACTAAGATCATCAGCAACGCGCAATGCCTCTGGCCGCCTCAAGAAGTCCACAATTTCCAAGGCTTGGTTCGCGTTCGTGACATGGATCTTCTCTCCTATGAGCTTTCCTAGTCCGCTATCAGAATCCCATACATTGTCTCGCTCCCAGGTAAGCAGGAGCCGTGACAAATCCGCCCAATACATCACGTATTCTGACTGCAGCTCGGTGAGGTGCGACTCCGTCTCCCACTGGTAGCTAAACTGCTCGCGGATGCTCCGGAAACTGCTCGCGGATGCTCCGGAACCTCATGGCCGAAACCATTATCATGATCTGAAGCAACGCCATCTTAAGCGGTGGCTCAGGGGTAGTCACATGCCTGTATCGGCCAAGCGTCCGCGCCGCATACAACGCCGCGCTCCTCCCTAGGGGCACCAGATACAAGTTCTTATGCCCACCAGGAATAAGATGATAATACGTGTCGTCCAGGGTAGGGCTGTTGAGGGCTATGGCTCCGGGGAACATGTGCTCGTACCCCCTGAAGACGTGCCAGGTGCCTTCGTTGTTCTGGAACGCACGGAGGTAGAGGTCGTTGTCGCTGAAAGCCAGCGTCGCCCGATCCTCGTCGGTTTCGCCGCGAATGGGGAGCTTAATCCACCTCGCCGGCAGGCTGCCGAAAGGCACGCAGTCCTTGGCCCCTAGGTAGACGTGGCCGGCGTAGGCTAGGCGTGGCGTGGTGTTGTTCAGCACGTCGGAGAAGGCGATGTACAGTGGATCGTACGAGTGAGTGGTTTAGAAGTCGAACTCGTCGAGCGTCACGTCAACCGCCTCGTAGCGGCATTCCTCGAGGGTGGAACACGCGAGGATGCATACCAGCGCAAGGAGGATGCCGGCGGCGAGCGACGTCGGCGTCGTCGTTGCCGTGTAGCACCGGAAGAAGAACCGGCAGCTCCACGACTGCTTGTCGCTCGTCATGGCGGACAGCTTCTTGTTCCTCGCCTCGACCGCCAGCTCTTCTTCTTCTTCTTCTCGTTGCCACGGGCACCACCACCACTGCCTCTGGCGCCAATGCCCGGAGGGGACACTTCTTAGTAGTACTCGATAAGTTTCAGTTGGGAAGGAGATGGAAGAAATGAAGTATAGTATGTATGAGCGTCACGTCAACCGCCTCTCGTAGCGGCATTCCCCGAGGGTGGAACATGCGAGGATGCATACCAGCGCAAGGAGCGACGTCGGTGGCGTCTCCGTGTAGCACCGCCGGCATGGCGGACAGCTTGTTCCTCGCCTCACCCGCCGCCAGCTCTTCTTCTTCTTCTTGTCGCCACCGGCACCACCACTGCCACGATCTGCCGTCAACGTGTTAGCCAATGGCCAGAGGGAACACTGCTCAGTAGTAATCCATAAATTTCAGTTGGGAAGGAGTTGGAGGCAGTATGTATGACTATATGAGTGTTAAATAAATAGGTAATTTCTAAGATTAAAATCAGAATATAGATCATGACAAATTGATGAACTAGATTTAGCACGTAAATATTACTAACATGATAGATCAGTATATCGCATATACTAGCGGGACATATCATGATATCACATAGCATGAATATAATAACTAGTGTAAACCCAACTCGTACATTAGATATTTTTATACCTGCCGATGTAGATGTACTTGATGATGAAGATGCAGATGATGATAGTCTGCAGTGACCTTTCGATGTAGATGCACTTAGTGGTGAAGATGCAGACAACGATAGTCTGCAGTAACCTTCCGAAGACGAACCATCGAGGAGAATTTGGGAACAGTCGTGCGGAGAGCGCTTCCCAAAAACCTTATTCGCCTTCTCCCGGTGCAGGATCGCAAAGACGAGGGTTCCGGAGACCTGCTCTCCCGATCGCCCGTACACGCTGACAGTCAGGATGGAGAGACTACGGTGGCAGCGCAGTAGCGAGAAGAGGAAAAGAACAATTTACTATGTTAGGATTTTCTAATTAAAACTCCCAATTGTAGATTTTTTAATGTCTTTTTTCAGGAGGATCAGTACGTATATATATAGAGGAAAACCCTCTATCTCTACATCAACTAGCAATATGGTACTAATTGATATTGTACCTCCCACATCTACTCATAGACTTAAATATTAAAGCCCATTAGGGAACACATGTATTGGGCCTTTAAGATTTAATAGAATTTGCTCAGTATAGATATTTTTCTTCTCTCTCACTGCTGTTTATATACTAGTATTTCAGCAGAGACTGTTAAGTTGAACATCCGCCTAGAGCTTCAAGTTACACTCATTCACAACTTGAACAATAGACTACGCCTTGAATTGCAAGTTTTGTGTGTATGAGTTTTACTTAAAGTCAAACTAGTACTTGGCTACCAGTAGCCTTCCCCGTGGGTGGAACATATCCGTCATACTCCCTGGTCTCTTCATGAGCTTACTAGAGACCACCCAAGTCTCATAGACTACGATGTTTAACAGTCAGAACTCATATAGGTATGTTCTTTCAAGAATGCTCTGTAGGACAGCATCTTCTCTTGTTAAAGCCAACATAACATATTAAGGCATTAGCCAACCTGCCATACAGTGCCTCAACGCTTTTGAGAGTATTGTATCTTCACTTAGAGAGGGTTATTATTATACTCTCCTCAGTTTACCAATAGCTTGTTCTTCCCAGATCCTTAGTCACGGGATTTTTGATCAAAAAGGTTGGGTTACTACTACTGTAAACTCACATGGATTTCATATCCATCTCTCTTGATGCGATTTCTATCACATTCCGTGATAGCCCTTTAGTAAAGGGATCTGCCAGGTTTTTATCTGTTTGAACATAAGCCATAGTTATTACTCCAGAATTTCTCAACTTCCTGATAGTCTTCAAACGTCTTTTAACGTGTCTTGTTGACTTTGCATTATCCTTAGCACTGTTTACTTTAGTGATCACTGCTTGATTATCACAGTTCATAAGGATAGCTGGTATTGGTTTCTCTACCACCGGCAAGTCAGACAAGAGCTCATGCAGCCACTCTGCCTCTGCAGATGCTGTATTGAAAGCAGTAAGTTCTGCTTCCATGGTTGATTTAGTCAAAATAGTCTGTTTACAAGACCTCCATGACACTGCACCACCTCCAAGAGTAAATACATACCCACTAGTGGCGTAGATTTGATCAATATCATAAATCTGGTTCACATTACTATATCCCTCTAGCACAGCTGGGTGCCCAAAATAGTGAATTCCATAACTCATTGTACCCTTGAGCGCAAGACCCTTTCAAGTGCATGCCAATGATCATCACCCGGGTTGGACATGTACCTACTCAACTTGCTCACAGCAAAAGAGATATCTGGTCTAGTTGCGCTAGCTAAATACATGAGTGAACCAATGATTTGAGAATATCTCAATTGATCTCTAGCAATTCTCTTATTCTTTCTCAAAGTCACATTAAGATCATAAGGTATTGGAGAAGACTTGCAATCCATAAAGCCAAATCGGCTCAAAAGCTTCTCAACATAGTGAGATTGCAACAAAGTAATCATACTCTCTTCCTTAATTAGCTTGATGTTTAGAATCACATCAACCTCTCCTAGATCTTTCATGTCAAAACTCTTAGACAAGAAAGACTTGACTTCATTGATCACATCAATGTTTGATCCAAAAATTAGAATATCATCAACATATAAGCATAAAATAATAAATTGGCCCCCACCATGTCGATAATACACACACCTATCAGCCTCATTAACAGCAAAGCCCGCACTAGTTAAAGTGGAGTCAAACTTCTCATGCCATTGTTTAGGTGCTTGTTTCAAGCCATACAAAGATTTCAATAACTTATACACTTTCTGCTCTTCACCTTTTACTACAAATCCATCAGGCTGATCCATATAAATCTTCTCATCCAACTCTCCATTAAGGAAAGCTGTCTTCACGTCCATTTGATGAACGAGAAGACAATATGAGGCAGCCAAGGAAAGTAGTACTCGAATAGTGGTCATTCTAGCAACAGGTAAATAAATATCAAAGAAATCCTCATCTTCCTTCTGGGTATAACCCTTAGCCACAAGCCGAGCCTTGTACTTGTCAATAGTACCATCAGGTCTAAGCTTCTTCTTGAACAACCACTTGCACCCAATAGGTTTACACCCAAATAGTAGCTCACATAACTCCCAAGTTCCATTAGAAAGAGTTGAGTCCATCTCACTATGAACAGCTTCTTTTCAATCATCTGCGTCTGGAGATGCATATGCCTCTGTGATAGAAGTGGGAGTATTGTCCACAAGGTACACAATGAAATCATCATCAAAGGATTTTGCAATCCTTCGTCTCTTGTTCCTCATAGGAACTTCATTGTCATCCTCCTCAAGGACTTTGAAAGGATCAAAATGCCCAAGAGAGGGGTGAATTGGGCTAATTCTAAATTTTCTTGCGGAATTTAAACCTACTAGCCCATTTCACCCTATGTGCCCAAGTGTGTTCCTATAGATACTACTGATAAAAGTTTTGCACCCTAGTTCCAATCCTATTCTAGCATGGCAACTCTAGGAATTGAAATTGCAATAGATTAAATGCTAGAAAGTAAATGCGGGAAGTAAAGAGGCAAGGAACACGGTGATCTTTTTCCCGAGGTATCAGAGAGTCACCACTCTCCACTAGTCCTCGTTAGAGCACCCGCGCAAGGGTGTAGCTCCCCCTTGATCCGTGCAAGGATCAAGTGCTCACTAAGGGTTGATTCTTCGTCGCTCTGACGCAGCGAATCGCAAGAACCGCTCACAAGATGAGTTGGGTCATCCACAAGTTCCACCGGATGATCACAAAGCTCTCAATCACCACCAAACCTTCTAGGTGATGGCAATCACCAAGAGTAACAAGCACAAACTCTCACTTGACCTCACAAAGCCTAAGGAGAAGGGTGGATGCACACTTGCTACTCTCTAATCGCTCATGAGATCTTCTAAGCATGGATTCTCGAATCACTAGCAACTCATGAGCCTCTTGCTTACTCCCTTGCACTCACAATGTGGCTATCAGCTGAACAAATGGGCAAGAGCACTGAAATGGAGAAGGTGAGGTTGTATTTATAGCCCAAAGCTGAAATCCAACCATTATCCCCAACTTCAGCTTCACCGTGAGCGCCAGACGCGTCCGAGCACTCACCGCCGGATGCGTCCGGCTCGTTGTACCGTTTAAACAGAAATCGACCGTTGGAGCTACAGTGCTCAGGCCGGACACATCCAGCGCTGGCCCACCAGACGCATCCAGTGGTCTGGGCCGAAAACTGCCTTCTCTGGGTAGCGTCCGGTGGCCAACGAGCGCGTCTGGCACGTACACCCCTTCTGTTGCGCACGCCTATAATCACCGGATGCATCCGATGCCTAGAAAACCAGCGTTCGGCGCAGCTTACTCAGCTCGTTCACTTCTAATTCAACGAACTTTGTGAACGGCTTCGAACTCAACCAATCTTGGGACCTTTAAGTAACTTCCTAGTGCTAAGTTTCACAAGTGTGTACCACACCTAAACCATTAGACTTAACTAGGTCAAGCTACCCTTTGCACCCCCTTAATAGTATGGCCAAAGGAAAAGCAAAATCCTAAAGACTAATCCGTCGTCACCCAACATTGACGGATGGAACTAATCCTATCTTCGACCTTGACGACCATCCTTTGAAAACTGAAACGATTTCCATCGTCAGGGGGCATGAAAACCATATTGTCCAAGATTTTTATTCCCATGACCTAACCAATCCCTGTTTCTGCAACACACGTTAGTCATGATAAATGTTGTCATCAATCATTGAAACCCACATCAAGGGGCCTAGATGCTTTCAATCTCCCCCTTTTTGGTGATTGATGACAACCTCTAGAGTATGGAGAATAAGAGTTGAGTTTTTCAAACATGCTTGGTTCACATGAGTCTTTGACAATAAGAACAAAGGTTAGAGAGACTCATGTGATACCAAGTCAATATAACTGTACTCATAAGATCTGCATGAATGGTTAGTACAACATATATAGCTCATATAGATCAGAGTAAAGCGCGGAAGCAAAACACATATGAGCATATAACATAACCAAGTGACATGATATAAGATACCGAAATGAAAAACCACAATGTCACATAGAGTACCACACACATATAAACATAGATATGCAAGGAAGTAAACATGATGCATGAAATGTATCATCACAACAAAAGAACCAAATCCCACTCACAAGCTCCCCCTAAGTCTACATACTCCCCCTAAGTCTACATACTCACATCTCTCCCCCTTTGGCATCAAGGACCAAAACCTAAAGCTAAGGAGAAGGAGCAGATGAGCCGGTCTCACGAGGGTGACGTGCCACAATAAACTGAGATGCATCATCTGGACTAGGCACTTGACTCTCCTGGATCTGAGTGTCAGGAGCCTGCTGACCCTCTGGCTGTGTCGCTGGCGGAGAAGCGGTCTGGGTCTGCTCAACTGACTCGAAAGTGGGGCAGCTGCCTCTGAAGCTATCGCTATAGCTGTAGCTACAACTGTCTGACCTTTTGGCTCGAAAGAAGAAGCAAGCTGCTGAGTGGGAGCCATGAAGGGTGATGTCTCAGTGACAGGTGTAGTGAGTGGCTCTGTCGAAGCAACTGAAGACGGAATCATCTTTGTGATGCCTGTCCCTATCACTGGAGCTATCACTGTCTGAAGCTGCGGCTGGGGTGCACACTGCTTAAGTGGTGCTGGGGCTATGGAGCCCTCATGTCTCATGTAATCCGGAGTCAGGGCACTGATGAGGGCACTGTAAGTAGTCTGCAATGCCCCGAGCCTAGAGTGAAAAGCTGTGAAGGGCCACCAGGAGTGAAACCCATCTGAAGAGGTGAAAAGTGAAGACCTGGGGACTGAAAGTGCTGGGACACCTGCACGGCTAGAGAAGAAGGTCCTGCACCCTGAGCTGCTAGTCCTGAACCCTGTGCTGGTAGTACTGGCTGACTCAAAGTCCCATCAGTTAAGAGGACGTCCTGAGGTGGTCGAGCTCCTGTCTGCTTGAAAAGAGAGGTGAACAGGGCCATAGACTGCTGGAACTGCTGTTGTGCATCCTGTCTAGCTCGAATCTCAGCAAGAGCTATCTCCGTTCGCTGCTCGGCTCGCTCCTGGTTGGTTGCCAACCTATCAAGTACCTGAGCCATCCTCTCCATGACTGCATTATCTTCCATGTATATCATCCAAACTAAAGTAACACAGCTCGACATGCTGCATTGGATAGAATGGATAGGGATACATAACAATAAGCAATATGTCTAGAGAAGAGACAATCCTATAGAAGCAAGCATGTAAAGGTGAGAAATATGAATAACATGAACTCGCTACCTTAGAAGAGGGTAAGGAGGTCCTGTGAATAGATGAGATTGACAGTGTAGGGCACCCTCGACGATCAAGGAAGATCACTGCAATTTGGATTTGAGCAAAAATGAGCAAAACAGTGACTGGAAGATGGTTTGGTCATTTCCTTGAACACCTGGTCTGCAGGGTGGAGGTGCTTACAGCGCGCGAGATGTTTCGGCTTGTTGGGACTTGCTCCAGTGAAGAGAAGCACAGGGCAGAGCTCATGGAGGTGTGGCGAGGCCGGAACGACATTGAGAAACGACGGCGCGGTGAGGTGGTGCACCGACGGTAAGTAATGGCGATAGCGGGTGCTGGAGCAGGAGGAGCGTGGGCGCGCGTGCGGGGAGTGTCGCGGTGGCCGGAGAGGCGAAAGGCGGTGGAGCTGTGGAGCGTGGACAAGAGGCTGGAGCGGAGCGGTGGAGCGAGGCACGGCGCGGGCTAGGTTTAGCGGGCGACGGTGATGAAGAGTCAAGGAAGACACTGGCTTCAGGCCGATTCAAAATGAGGAAGTAGAAAAGAGGTGACCCCACATGTCAGGTTAAATGGTTTGCGCTTGTCCTCTTCACGCTGGACGCATCCGTTGGGTTGTGCCAGATGCAGCTGCATGCGCCAGATGTGACCCAGGGTGCACTGAAACTCCACCCAACCGCCGGACACGTCAGATGCCTTCTACGCCGGACGCAGACGAATCACTGTTGGGTGTCTGGCGCCTTTGTTGTTGTTGTTCCAATTCAGCACTTGTTGGACGTGCACTTCCGCGTCCGGCTCTCCTTGAGGCACTGTCCAGCGCTCATAAATGAGCTCAAAATGATCCAAAACTTCACGGCACCTGCTCCCAACTAGTTTCCAACTTAATAAGACTCAAACAAACACATGTTGGAGCCAGTATGAGATCCTCACTCTCAAACCCTTGATTTTTTCAAGTAGTTGGCCATAGGCCTAGTAGTTTTTAGGAAAATAGGCAATAAACCAAGCGAGGAACGAAACGACAAATCAACAATCATGCAGATGAATGCGATTATAGAAATTTGAATCTAGGTGGCTTGCCAACTTTGAACCAAGGATAAGCTTCTTCACGCCTCGAATGAGTGTTATCTTAACCATGTTAGACAAGCCCTATATGCATAGCAAGAATTTAAACGTGACATATAATACAATGCAATGCAAATGAAAACATATCATCACTTCTTTATGAAATTGCTTAGATCAAGCACATTAAGCTCATTCCTCAACCTGCAAAAAGTCAATTCATCTAAAGGCTTTGTGAAGATATCCGCTAATTGATCCTCGATCCTCATGCCAACTAGAGATATATCCTTTTTAGAGACATGATCTCTAAGAAAGTGGTGACGGATATCAATGTGCTTTGTGCGTGAGTGTTGAATCAGATTGTTGGCAATTTTAACCGCACTTTCATTATCATACAATAGTATTACTTGACCAAGGTTGACTCCATAGTCAAGTTCATGTACAAAATTTGTGCACAACAAGCCCCCGCGGCAATGTACTCCGCCTCGGCGGTGGATAAAGCAACACTATTTTACTTTTTAGATGACCAAGAAACAAGAGACCTCCCAAGCAAATGGCACCCTCTGGATGTGCTTTTTCTATCAATTTTGGAACCGACAAAATCTGAATCAAAATAGCCAACAAGTTGGAATCTTGCTCCTTTGGGATACCATAGTCCAATGCTTGGAGTGAGCTTAAGATACCTAAGGATTCTCTTAACAGCACTTAAGTGAGCCTCCTTAGGATCGGCTTGAAAACGAGCACACATACATACACTAAACATGATATCGGGCCTACATGCGGTAAGGTAGAGCAAGCTACCGATCATAGAATGGTAAAGAGTTTGCTCAACCGAGTTACCTCCCTCATCAAGGTCGAGATGCCCATTAGATGCCATGGGTGTGTTGATTGGCTTGCAATCCTTTATATCAAACCTCTTTAGGAGGTCCTTGGATACTTATCTTGAGAGATGAAAGTCCCTTCTCTCATTTGCTTGATTTAAAAGCCAAGGAAGAAGGTAAGCTCCCCAATCATAGACATCTCGAACTCTTTAGACATCATGTCACCAAATTTCTTGCATTCTTCTTCATTTGTTGAGCCGAAGATGATATCATCAACATATACTTGACAAATGAAGATTTCTCCATTATGCTTCTTGGTGAATAGTGTAGTATCAACCTTTCCAATGGTGAAGCCCTTGCCAATGAGGAAGTCCCGAAGGCGCTCATACCAAGCTCTTGGGGCTTGCTTAAGCCCATATAGTGCCTTCGACAACCTATAAACATGATTAGGATAACTAGGGCCTTTAAACCTAGGATGTTGATCAGAATAGACTAGTTCATTAATAAAGCTATTTAGAAATGCACTTTTCACATACATTTGAAATAGTTTCATCTCATGGTGTGAAGCATATGCAAGGAGGATACGGATGGTTTCAAGTCTTGCAACCGGTGCAAAGGTCTCTCCAAAATCCAAGCCTTCAACTTGAGAAAACCCCTTTGCCACTAGTCTTGCCTTGTTTCTAACAACATTGCCTTGGTCATCTTGCTTGTTGCAGAACATCCACTCTGTTCTAATGATTCTTGCATTATTGGGATGCTCTTCAAGTGTCCACACTTGATTGCGGGTGAAGTTATTTAATTCTTCATGCATGGCATTCACCCAATCCGGATCCTTGAGAGCTTCATCTACGTTTGTAGGCTCAACACAAGAGACAAAAGAGTGATGTTCAACAAAATTAGCCATCTTTTGAGCCCTAGTCAATATACCCCTTGAAGGATCCCCTATGATGAGATCTTGAGGATGAGCTTGGAGTTGAAGATTTCTTCTTTCAACCACTTGAGGGGATGGTTGGGGAGCATCAACATCTTGAGCTTGTGCCTCTCTTTGTTCATGGGAGATATAAGAATCTTCATTTCTACTATCTTTATCTTCATCTTGAGGCACACTTGATGAGGAAGAAGGCTTGTCAATGACTTGCACATCATCATCATCTTCTTTAGGCTTGATGTCTCCCACCGGAATATTCTTCATGGCCTCCCTCAATGATTCATCACCTACATCCTCAAGATTCTCAATTGCTCCTTGGGAGCCGTTAGATTCATCAAACTCCACATCATATGTTTCTTCTACCAAGCTGGTAGCATGGTTGAATACACAATATGCTTTGGATTTTGATGAGTAGCCAACAAGAAATCCAATATCACAACGGCTTTGAAACTTCCTTAGGTGTTGCCTTTTCTTGTAGATGTAGCATTTCTAGCCAAACACCCGAAAGTATGAGACGTCCGGCTTCTTCCCATTCAGCAACTCATAGGGGGTCTTTCCAAGAAACTTGTGGAGATATAATCAATTGGATGCATAGCATGCGGTGTTGATAGCTTCAGCCGACAAGTTCTCCGGTGTATTGTATTCATCTAGCATTGTTCTTGCAAGAGTGATAAGTGTCCGGTTCTTTCTCTCTACTATGTCATTTTGTTGAGGTGTGTAGGTAGATGAGACTTCATGCTTGATCCTAATTTCATCACAATAGACCTCAATGTGTGTGTTGTGAAATTCTTTCCCATTGTCACTTCTTATTTTCTTGATCTTGACATCAAATTTATTTTGGTCTCTCTTTGCAAACTTCTTGAAACAAGCGGCCACTTTGGTTTTATCATGAAGGAAGAAGGTCCAAGTGTATCTTGAATAGTCATCAACAATCACTAAGTAATAGAGATTCCCTCCAAGGCTCTTGTACATGGTTGGTCCAAACAAATCCATATGCAATAGCTCTAGCACTCTTGATGTTGACAAGTAGGTTTTGGTTGGATGAGTATTTGCAACTTGCTTGCCGGCTTGACATGCACTACAAGGTTTATCCTTCTCAAACTTGACATCCTTCAAGCCTCTCACTAGCTCTTTCTTCAATAGCTTCTTGAGTGTACCCATACCAATATGTGCTAGACTATTATGCCACAACCACCAAAGTGAGGTCTTGGTGAATAAGCATGTATTCAAACTTGCATCTTCGGATGAAAAATCCACTAGACAGAGATTTGTGTATATAAAACCCTTGAATATCACTTGAGCATCTTCTTTTTTAGTGACAATCACTTCTTTCTCATCAAACAAGCATTGAAAGCCAAGATCACATAATTAACCAACGGATAGCAAGTTGAAGCTCAATGGTGCAACATAAAGCACATTTGACAAAGAGTGATCATTTGATATAGCAACTTTGCCCAAACCCTTGACTTTGCCCTTTGAATTATTACCAAATGTAATCTTGTCTTATCTTGGTCCCCTTCATCAAGTGAGACGAACATACGAGGATCACCGGTCATATGTTGTGTGCAACCACTATCAATAACCCAATGACTTCCACCGGTCTTGTAGTTCACCTACACACAAGAGATCAAGCTTGTTGTTTAGGAACCCAAACTTGATGAGGTTCCTTAGCTTTCTCAACTAGTGACTTTGCAACCCAGATTCTCTTAGGCCTATTCTTGTTGGGAGGTCCTAAGAATGTAACTTTCATCTTTCCACTAGAATCCTTTCTAAGCAAGTAGTGAGCATTAAAAGCAAAGGGTCTAGCATGCTTGGGCAAGGGTTGTAGTGAGGGTGTTTCACACTCATGAGCAAAGTGACCTTCTTGTGCACACTCAAAACATGTCTTTGGCTTTGGCTTTGACTTTTGTTGAGTTGCTTATTTTGCTTGAAATTGTTTCTCTTGATGTGCCTTGAACCCAATGCCACTTCTATCGGTCTTCATCACGGTGTTCATCAAGAGTTCACTTTGAAGTGTCTTGCCTTTTGCAAGCTTGCTCAAACCAATCTTGAGATGCCCCTTCTCTTGCTTGAGCTTCTTGTTCGCTTCTAGAAGTGACTCATTTGTTGATTGCTTCACACATGACATTTCAAACTTCAGCCTTTTGTTCTCTTCTTTGAGCTTCTCATTTTCAAGAGCTAGATCCTTGTCATGATCAAGGTTCTCAACGGTGACAATGTTGAAGGCCTTATCTTGTTTAAGACTTTTCTTGAGCTCTTTATTTTCACTCCTGAGCTTGACATAGTCATCATAGTTCTCGGCCTCAACAACCTTCTTGCCCTTGCTACTATCACCTTGCTCAATGCTCTCCACAAGCAAATCATCACATGATGTGGCTATATTAATCTTAACAACATTGTTAGTAGCATCATGTATTTCGCAGAGAAGATCATAAGACATAGCAAGGTTATCATGATTGACCTTGATAGTTGTATACTTATCTTTCAAAGAGTCATAACTAGTGTTGAGCTCATTGTGCTTCCTCTCAAGTTTATCATGTTTTTCTTTGAGTTCCTTTTTAGAGGCTTTGAGCTCCTTGAGTTGGGAAGACATAATTTCAAATTATTTTCTAAGCTCATCACTAGATTTTTGCAAACTTTCATATTTTTCATTTAGAGAAGTATTTTCACTATCAAGCTCATCATTTTGGGTTCCAGTTTTGATGATGACTTTAGTGTACTTGTTAAGCAATTTTACAAGTTCATCATAAGAAGGTGAGTCATATTCATCATCACTGTCACTCTCACTACCACTTTCATCATCACTATCCTCATGTTTAGAGTTTACCTTCTTGTCATGTTTTCCCATGAGACAATAGTGTGTAGAGAATGAAGACAATGGTAGTGGTGGCGGTGGTGATGGAGACCCAATACCAATAGCAGCAATATTTTCATCATCACTTTCTTCACCGGATGACCCACAAGAAGACTCAATATCGGTGAGCCAATCACCAATAATATATGCCTTGCCATTGCTTTTCTTGTGGTACTCCTTCTTGTCATCCTTCTTCTTGTGAGACTTGTCCTTCTTCTTCTTTTCTTGCTCATCTTCATCACTTGAGTCATCTTTCTTTCTTTTTCCCTTCTTTTTGTATGACTTGTCCTTGGGAGGCTCAGGGCATTGGTGAGAGAGATGCCCAAGCTTGTGGCAATTGTAGCACTCCATTTCAGAGATGGGCTTTCTCTTGATACTAGTGAAGAACTTCTTTTTCTTGCCATCAAACTTGATGCCATTCTTGTGAATCTTTTTCATCATCTTGGTGGTCTTCTTCACCATGAGAGCAAGACTTGTCTCATCAACTTCACCGTCACTTGAGTTATCATGGGTGATCTTCTCTTTGCCTTTTCTTTAACGACTTGCATTGAGAGCCAAGTCTTTCTTCTTGGATGATGAGCCATCCTCGGGAGTGAGATGCATGTACAGCTCATGAGCATTGACCTTTCCCAATATTTGAGTCGGTGTAGCATTGGAAAGGTCATCTTGATGAAGCACGGTGACAATATGGCCATACTTCTCAATGGGGAGAAAACAAAGAATCTTTCTTGCAACATCGGATGGAGACATTTGATTGAGTCCAAGCCCATTGAGTTCCTCTACAATGGTGTTCAAGCGAGAATACATCTCATTAGCACTCTCATTAGATTTCATCTCAAATGAATTCAACTTGCGCATAACAAGATGGTAGCGTTCCTCACGCTCACTCTTGGTTCCCTCATGTAACGCACAAAGGTCGGACCAATGTGCATGGGCGTCCTTGTGGTTCCTAACACAGTTAAACACATCCTTACAAAGACCACGGAATATAGCATTCTTAGCCTTAGCGTTTCACTTCTCATAGTTAACCTCATCACCGATAAGATTGGACGTGTCCTTAGGTTTTGGGAATCCTTGAGATGCGGCTCTAAGAACACCAACATCTATGGCTTCTAGGTATGCTTCTCTCTAATCGCTCATGAGATCTTCTAAGCATGGATTCTCAAATCACTAGCAACTCATGAGCCTCTTGCTTACTCCCTTGCACTCACAATGTGGCTATCAGCTCAACAAATGGGCAAGAGCACTGAAATGGAGAAGGTGGGGTTGTATTTATAGCCCAAAGCTGAAATCCAACCGTTATCCCTAACTTCAGCTTCACCGTGAGCGTCGGACGCGTCCGGGCACTCACCACCGGACGCGTCCGGCGTGTTGTACCGTTCAAACAGAAATCGACCCTTGGAGCTATAATGCTCGGGCCAGACGCATTTGGCGCTGGCCCACCAGACGCGTCTGGTGGTCTGGGCTAAAAACTGCCTTCTCTGGGTAGCGTCCGACGGCCAACGGGCTCGCCCGGCGCGTACACCCCTTCTGCTGCGCACGCCTATAATCGCCGGACACGTCCGGTGCCTAGAAAACCAGCGTCCGGAGTATCTTACTCAGCCCGTTCACTTTCAATTCGACGAACTTCATGAACGGCTTTGAACTCAACCAATCTTGGGACCTTCAAGTGACTTCCTAGCGCTAAGTTTCACAAGTGTGCACCACACCTAAACCATTAGATTTAACTAGGTCAAGCTACCTGTTTGCACCCCCTTAATAGTACGGCCAAAGGAAAAGCAAAGTCCTAAAGACTAATCCGTCGTCACCCAACATTGACGGACGAAACTAATCCTATCTTCGACCTTGACGACCATCCTTTGAAAACCGAAACGATTTCCATCGTCAGGGGGCATGAAAACCATATTGTCCGAGATTTTATTCCCATGACCTAACCAATCCCTGTTTCTGCAACACACGTTAGTCATGATAAACGTTGTCATCAATCATCGAAACCCACATCAAGGGGCCTAGATGCTTTTAGACTTCTTCAAGTGGTTGTCCAAATGACTCAATAGGATACTCGATAGGTATAGTAAAATCAGAAGCTAATTCAGTAGAAAATTTTGTATTGCTACACATATCTTTCATAGGTAATATGTTCTCAAAAAATGTAGCATCACAAGATTCAAAGATTGTATCAACATGCATATCAGAAACTTCAGATTTTACTACTAAAAATCTATAGGCAATGCTATGATGAGCATATCCTAGAAAGACACAATCCACTGTCTACGGCCCAAGCTTACGCTTCTTAGAAATTGGAACATTGACTTTTGCCAAACATCCCCACGTGCGCAAGTATGAAAGTGATGGTTTTCTTCTAACCCAATGCTCATATGGAGTTGTCTCTTTATTTCTATTTGGAATTCTATTCAGGACATGACTCGCAATCAATAAAGCTTCCCCCACCATGCCTTAGATAGACCAGCTGTGTCCAACATGGCATTCACCAAGTCAGTCAACGTACGGTTTTTTCTCTCGGCAATCCCGTTTGATTCGGGCGAATAGGGAGGTGTCCTCTCATGAATAATACCATATTTCGCACAAATTCATCAAATGATGCAGGAAAATATTCACCACCACGATCTGACCTTAGACGCTTAATCTTTCTCTCTAGTTGATTTTCAACTTCAGCCTTATAGATTTTAAAGTAGTCTAATGCTTCATCTTTAGTTTTTAGCAAAATAAACATAAAAAAATATAGTGGCATCATCAATTAAAGTCATGAAATATCTCTTTTCACCTTTTGTCAACACACCATTCATCTCACAAAGATTAGAATGTATGAGTTCTAGAGGTGTCAAGTGTCTCTCCTCCGCTGCCTAGTGTGGCTTTTGAGGTTGCTTAGATTGCACACAGCTGTGGCACTTAGAACCTTTGGCAATAGTAAAATCTGGAATTAAGCTCAAGCTAGACAATCTTGACATCAATCCAAAGTTGATATGACATAAGCGATAATGTCATACACTTGAACTATCACTAATTGTGCCATAAATGTGATTCACTGACTTGTTACAAAAATCTGCTAAAGATAGGCGAAACAAACCTCCATAATTATAGCCTTTACCAATAAATTGTCCATGCTTAGATATTACAATTTTATTGGACTCTAACACTACCTTAAACCCATATCTTAAAAGAAGGGAGGCGCTAACAAGGTTCTTGCGAATTATAGGAACATGCTGCACGTTCTTAAGCTGCACAATTTTTCGCAAGTAAACTTTATTTCTACCGTGACAACATCATGAACAGAAGCATGTGACCCATTTTCTATCAAAACAGAGGAACCTTGAAGCCCATGATAAGAAGAAAACAAAGATATATCAGCACACATATGAATATTATCATCTGTATCAACCCACCAACTTGGGGATTGAAACACTGAAAGTTCGGTAGGAACATTACCATACTCCTCATCAGCACAGCTAATAGTCACGAGATTGATATTCTTTTTCACATTAGAAAAGTGACCAAGCTCTCCACAAGTGAAGCAAGGTGACTCTGCTTTGGTTTTCTTCTTCTCGTAGGTAGTTACTATTTTGGCATTGGAAGGTTTATTGTTCAAGATTGTTCTTCTAAGAATAGTGTTATCTTCTTAGAATTTTCTCTGATTTTTTTTCAGAGATATTTCCCTCAGATGAGCCAACACTAATCCAGAACACTTTAGCCTCTAGCCAGAGCATGGCCTTGTCTTGCCACCTCTTAAAATGTGCACTAGAAAATTTTTCTAGTCTCAGCATGTCAATGAAAATAGCCATACTTAAATCAAGAAAAAGCCTATCATAAGGTTTTTAGATTGTTAAATAAATAGGCAATTTCTAGATTAAAATCAGAATATAGATCATGACAAATTGACGAACTAGATTTAGCATGTAAATATTACTAGCATGACATATCAGTATATCGCATATACTAGCGGGACAGATCATCATATCGCATAGCATGAACATAATAACTAGTGTAAACCCAACTCATACACTAGATATTTTTATACCTGCCGATGTAGATGTACTTGGTGATGAAGATGCAGACGACGATAGTCTGCAGCGACCTTCCGATGTAGATGTACATGGTGGTGAAGATGCAGACAACGATAGTCTGCAGTAACCTTCGAAAGACGAACCGTCGAGGAGAATTTGGGAGCAGTCGCGCAGAGAGCACTTCCCAAAAACCTTATTCGCCTTCTCCCGGTGCAGGATCGCAAAGACGAGGGTTCCGAAGACCTGCTCTCCCGATCGCATGTGTACGCTGACGGTCGGGATGGAGAGACTACGGTGGCAGCGTAGTAGCGAGAAGAGGAAAAGAACAATTTACTACGTTAGGATTTTCTAATTGAAACTCTCAATTATAGATTTTTATGTGTCTTTTCTTAGGAGAATCGGTACGTATATTTATAGAGAAAAACCATCTATCTCTACATCAACTAGCAATATGGTACTAATTGATATTGTACCTCCCATCTCTACTCATGGATTTAAATATTAAAGCCATTAAAAATTATATGTATTAAGCCTTTGAGATTTAATAGAATTTTTCATATAAAATTAAAGAATTATCGATGTAAACTCTAACGATGAGGTTCTTGATCGAGGCACAATGTGTGAGTCTGACAGTCACAAAAGTGCGAGTGAGTGGCTGTTGGCTGTTGCCCCTCGATCCCATTCCATGTTATTTTTTTTAACTGCTTGGTTAATGCATGATTCCAATCTCTGCCCCGGCCCGTCGTGGTATCAGTTGTACCTGCAGGGAATCGTTTTTTTTTTTTTTTTGAAAAGACCAATTGCCTTTTCTCGGTCCACCAATTCAAACCCTGTGTCATCGTTCAATAATAACATGACGTATACCCCTCTCTCTCTCTCTCTCTCTCTCTCTCGATCAGTAACGCGACTCTGGCGGTGCTGCGGCGATGTATCCGCAAGGGCTGTGCTGTGTAGTATTACTGATCGGTGGTGCGCCGCTGCGCCCGGAGAGCTGGTAAACGATGACGACCACACGAATCCTCCTACCTCCGCTGCATGGGATTCCAGTTACACCTCGGAGATGCATCTAGAGTTTTGTCGCCGGTGCGGCCGAGCCGGGCGGCGCGGGTCGGCAGACGCCCTCGCACCCTGCGGCGGCTGCTGTGTGCACGACGACGTCACGGCTCCGGCCGGGCTGGAACCATCGACGGCACTGTCCACCGCGCCGGCCGACCTACCCAACGCATCGACAACGACGCGCTGCCGTTGGGCAGTGAACAACACGCACGGCCCACCCCGCCGGTACGGTGGTGTCAGCGTCCGCCGGCGCCGCGTATATATCTACCTAATCTACGAATTACATATATTATACACGACTATACGAGTACGACTACTAGCGGCTAGCAATTCAGCAGTTTTTACATACTTCATTTGAGTCGTCTTCACAGGTACGTACATGCGCAGTATCACTTGAGTTTCACCGTATGGCAAAAAAGTTCGCAAAACGCAATTTAATTTTGTTCGTTCAAAAAGGTGGCAAAATGCATGCCGCCATGATGGTGAGAGCAGCTTTCACTTTAGACATCATCATGGCTATTCCAGCGCTATATCCGTTTGTTTATTTACGTCCGTGGCATTACTTATGCGTGTACCTAATGTAACGTGACCCATATGCCATCATCCAGCAAGGAAAAATAAGACCAAAAAAGACCCCGAGGGCTGCTAGCTCTTTTTAGGAACGCAAATTTTTTCCCTCAACGGCATGTGCTCTTATCATCTCTGTTATTAGGTTCGTACTGAGAAATATGTGCACACACAAAACTTAAAACAGTGATGTGAGCACATGGCCAAAGACCCATTTAACTGCAGTAATACTGAGTCGATCACAGGCGTCGTACTGTTCGGACTCGGCTTCTAATTAACCGCGCGTCTACGAGTTGGCCCCTTGCCCTTCCTAAAGGCGCCCATATCTCCTTCCGCCATGCCCCTTGCCGACGGACCACGGCCGCACAGACCATGGGTTCATTTAGTTGCATGTCACGTCGCGCGCTCCTGCCCACGTCACTCGCCCGCTCACGCTACGCGTCGTGCGCATCGCTCGCACCTCATGGATTCATCACTACTCTCGCTACCACTACGCTCCATCCGGACAGCTGACGTCTGTGCCATCGATGAGTTCCGCACCGAAATTGAGCTCTTTATATATGTTTCATATGTTTTATTTGGATGTTGCGGATGCTTTTTATTTGGTTATTGTATAAGCTTTATTTAGATGTTGTAAAAGTAGATCTAGTGTTGTATTTGCTGCAATTGCTATATACATATCTTGCATGCGTATATTTTAAATGTTTTAGTTATTGCTGACGCATTTTGCAAGTTTTTTATTGACATGTTGCATATGTTGCACTGTATATGTTTGTTTCAGTTGTATGTCCCAAATCTTTCATCTGTTTCAGACGTATATTGCAAGTGTTTCATGAGGCAAATGTTTCATATGTTTCATACATATTTTGTATACCATAATGGTGACTGCAAGATATTGATCCACAATTGTGCTCGAGGTGATTGAGGCCTCGATTCACAAGCGAGCAAGGGCCAATGGTGGTCTGTTACCACTCCATCTCCTTTCTTCTATGGCTATATATGACAACTCTTTTTTGTGAACAATGGCTATGCCACAATTAGCGGTTGATTCACAACTCCATATGTCTGTCTTTGGCATCATGGCTGGGCCCGAGGACATATTCCCCATGTGGGGGCCGGGATGGGGAGAAGATGTTCCCTACAAATTGTGAGGGAGACATAAATGTGAACAGAGAATTTTTATCCTTCACAAGAATGAAAATAAACACATTTTCCTACACAGATTGTCCATTGATATCTCTGTCACTCCAACATATTATGTCCGACAAGACATGCTGCAAGTCACACGGTTATAGTAATCTGAAAAAGAACACTAATCAACACACGTAGCTACCGTATTCAGCTTTTTTTCTACGAGTGTCATGCCCGTGCGTTGCTATAATAATATAACAAAATCATAAAGTTAAGTACTAAGATATTTAAGCCAAAAAAAGCATGAATCCAATCATAGTATAACATATTTGACAACTGGACTGTACATACTAATTATTAATACCCGTTGTCAGACTTATCGAACACCATTACTGTAGGACATCTTTACAGGCCATGTCCAGTAAACAGAGGCTCCAGTGGACAATTTCTATAACACCAGTACTTGGTTTTTACATATAGGGAGTTAAAATATCTACCTGTTTCATAACAGACCAAAATCTTCTGATTACAAAATCAAAAGGTTAGGCTGAACTCTAAATGTCAGGACTAGAATAGCCACTAATGCTTCTTTCAGGCCAACAGGCTCTCCAGAAGAAAGCCTCTCCCACCTTGCCTTATGCCTTTTCAATGTAATCTTGAAGTGTGAATGCTTTCAACCATCATCATCATTGCACTGAATTTGATTATTTGAACTACAGCTTCTGGACAAATGTGTAAAGAATTTAAGTAAGGGAACATAATTTCCACCATTAATATGTTGTGCATTAAATTTGAACTACAGTTCATAAAAAATTATAGCACAATGATGTTACAATGATCAATGGCTTCTGGTCCATACCCAATAAACCCCACCTGGCCATCAGCTCCTTAACACTCCCGATCATCTAGCCTCCCAAGACAGTAGTGCCCTCCTTCAACTCATGTTGGAGATGCATTGGCAGTCCAGCTGTGCCAACACGTGAAGGCTCATGGCAAGGTTGACCTTTGTTTTTTATTTCAGATTTGTCAAACATGCTCTGAATCGGTAATTTCTTTTTGCTATCTGAATCAGTAAACAACATGTGGTCTTCAAGAAACATACTCAAAATTAACTAAGGCAAGGCATCAGTACTTTCACAATCTCATTATAGAAACTTCTAAAAAGATTCATTCAATTAGCATATGTAGAAAAAAATAAGTCTGCTTATCTTATCAGGCCACCTAATGTACTTAGCAGCCTGGAACACCACCATAGCCCAAAGTTACAGATTTGATCACAAGCAAGATAAGAACTGGTTACTGCATGATACCAAAACTATCATATACTACAATTTGATAAACAAAAACCTTCACAGCCCTGAATGTTCATGCATTGCAACGGCAAAATATAATACCACTTCAAAGCAATTTAGCTCATTTTGTGGTCTAAAGCTCTAATGAGGTGGGGCTAAAGTTTATAGATAATTTTTGACCACATGTTTTAAGCTTTAACTCTAAAGTTTGGAGGAGAGGATCAGATCCCCATTTCAAATAAATACTTTAGGGACAGAAAACGTCAAAAATGAATCACACTGGGATGAGAAAACCGCTCTACTCTAAAACTTGCTTTGCTATCCTGTTAAGCAAAACAGAGATCTAGACCTTTCTCAAGAAGTAAGACCATAGAGCTGTGGACCTGTGGTTACTTTCTCGGCCCCTTTCTCTAAGCCAATGTCTTGAGAAAGTCTAATGACAATGCAAAGTCAGAAGATATGCCTCGTACCACTCAATTTTGAACTGCACGAGCATACATATATAAGAGAAATCAGTGTTTATTTACATAAGGGAAATCAACTAATATTGGCAACATAATAATGCTCTCGTTGCAAAGCTTACGTGATATAACAAGGGATGGTCTTACTCCATAAGGCTGCTTTTCTCTAACTTTTTTTTATATCAAATGCATTACTTTATCGTTAAAGACATCATCTATATTTCTGTCACCCATCGCATTAGTGTTGTAGATATAACAACTGCTTCCTTCTGTAAGACTACAAATAGCAGGTCAATTTGCCAAATCCTTAGTTCATGTACTTCATTCATTGTTTGCTCCCTCCTACACATGCACGCCATACAGAGCCTAAGGAACATAAGTACAGAACTAATCTGCTATACTCTGCTTCTTGTTTAAAAAATTACATGTAGTTTTTTTTTGGATTTGACATGAGACCAAATGATATAAATCTGATATGAGACAATGTTCGGCAATATGTTTACCAAGCAACCCTACTAAAGTTTTTTTTTGGATTTCATTCAACCAAACAGAGATGAAGCAAGCAACCTGGGAACGAAGCGAGGATTAGAAAACTGTGAATTCAACATGTCAGCTCAAAACTATGATGGTTTAGTGAAAACCAAAAGGTTCTAGTGTTTCTCTAACAACATGCATGGTGATGCTTTTGTGAAAAATTGTTAAAATCAGACCGCAATATTCTGACATTGGTATCCACGTAATCCACAAATTTGTTCTGATTCAGAAAGAGCCACCCCCAATCTGTGCACCGCCCAAGAAGCCTGTAACCATATGATGACCAATTTGTTGCCTTGTCCAAGACATGTGGGCCTGAAAAAATCTAAATAAACAAACAATCTTGGTTAACTAAAAGGAAGCACAATACCATCAAATGATGCCATAATGAAAATTAGGAAGCTCAATTTCTTCAAAAGTAGAATTAGTGGAGGTAGCCTACTGATGGTGCTGGAGATGAATCCTTTGTGCTAGAACTGAAATACCGAGATTGCTAGAATACATACATCAGCACCTAGTGGAATTTTCCAAACGTGTCTTGAGCTAATAAAAAATGCATGTATCACAATTCTGAAAGCCTATAGATGCCTAAATCATCTAGTCAAACCTGACTTGTGATAAACTTGATGCCTAAATCATCTAGTCAAACCTGACTTGTGTTATCAGTAAAGTTTAAATACAGAACAGAGAAGATCGGAGTTCCTCCATTAGCTAGTACACACCAAAGATAACTTACATATCATAACCTCCATTTCGTGAATACCTCTTCTTGGAAAGTTCTTAACAAAACATGGAAACAAAATGTGAACATTTGCTGATGCCAAAAAAAATCCATACCTTACAATGCCATGTGAGGCATGGACAACTGCAATGGTCTTGCGTGCATACAGCCAGAAAATTATGAACTAAATTCCATTTGCTTGAAACATAGTAGCACCAACAAATAATCATATCTGAATAAATAATCTAGAAAACACATGGCGTGGTGGTTGTATGGGCTCGTGGCCCTGGGGTCGACTCGAGGATGACCTCACGTCGAACGACGCTGCCGGATCACGTGGCGTCTCAGCGCCCTCCTTTCCCGTCTAGCTTAGGGCGATGCGGCTGCTGTGCCGTCACACCATAGTCGGGCACCCTCGGCTTGGGCGAAGCCGTCGTGCGCGCCGTGGACGACATATGCCCTTGTGACGGAGGAGCGAGGGCCGGCGATGGGCGACCGTGAAAGATGATGGGCGGGCGAGAGAGAGTGCAATGGGAGAGGTCCTAGACTGTCGTCCCATGATCGATTGAAGAAAAAAAATAATTGAAAAGGGAAGCTAAAAAGAAATCAACAAATGGAAGGCAAGAGACAATCTGAATGGAAGGTTAACAAAATCACGATAATTTCGGATCATGCATGCAAAGATCAGTATAGCCGGGATCCTCTCGCTGGATGGAAGAGGGTCCGAAGCGATTGCCCGTGATTAAGCTTTAAGGTGATTGAAGATTTTTTTTTTTGAACTTGTGATTGGACTTTCCTTTTGTTTTGAATTGTGATTGGAGTTTCTTTGCAGGCAGGTGATTGTGGTTTCCTTGTACGGCCGACGCAGGTTCCACCTGGCGGCGTGTAGAGTGAGAGAGCACGGGATTGCAGGTAAGAGAAGAAAAGTGACCCCAAAACTATTGTCGCACCAAAAAGTGTCCACGTTTTATTTTTTTTTATTTGTGAGAGATTTATAAGGGCAAAATTGGAAAGTGCCGGAGGCTTTAACCATTCTGCGCCGCTCTTTTTTCTCTCTCTTTCTCTTTCTTCTATTAAACACGAACACAACCTAAAGGTGGCCGAGCTAGTTGGCCTTCTAGCTTTTGCTCACATTTCATGCCATCTCGCCATTGCTGCAGCAACGCTCACCTTAGCTAGCCAGCGGATGCCAACCCTCACCTCCGATGCCATTATCGCGTCCCCGAGGTGGGGCGTCCCCTTCTGCGGCGTTCGCTCAGGCGGGCCGCGCACTCGCCGCCCGCCGTCGTCGTCCGGCCAAGGCCACGGCTGCGGATGGCCGCCGCTGGACCGCTTGGCCGGCTGGGTCGGCGGCGGCATCGCCGCGGTGTTCTTCGCGTCCCTGGAGCGGTGCTCGTGCGTCAACGTGCGCACGCACGACGACGACCTCCTTGACGACGAGCAGCGGGTCTCGGAGGCGCCGCTCATGTTCGACGACGGCAACAACGGTAACTCCACGGCCGGGGCCGCCGGCGTGGAGAGGCGAGGAGCCAGGAGGTGCGGCAAGGGGAAGAGGACACTGATAGTGGGGGAGTTTTAGTGTACGATATTAATATATTTTTGTTCAAAAAAAAAGTTGTTCGTCTGGTTTAGTTTTGGCTGTCGTCGTCTTAAGCTGCTGCGTTCGTCCTGTTTTCAAGTAAGTTTTGTCCTTGTAATGCTATTTCCTACTACGTTTCTGTTTAAATTATGAGCGTATATATATGGATGTTTCACTGTATATCCAAGTTAAATACATCTAAACTTATTAGTTCTATTGTGTTCCCTTTTTTTTGTTAACATTTGTGCAATAACAGATCTTACTATCTACGACCATCACGTTTACGTCACTTATACCCTGCTTGGTTGCCTTGCTTGCACCGATTCTCCGCACCACGTCGTTCATTTCGCCCCCTCCGTCCCAGCTCATGCTGTATGCTCGAGGTGAGCATCGCTCGCGAGCCTAGACGGCGCGACACGCGGGAACCTAGGTGCACGAGGGAAGTGTAAGTTCGTTCATCAAAATGGTCTATACGGGCAACCAAACAAACTCACTCTCATCGTGTACGAAAATGTGTTTTACAACCAAACACGAGCGAGTGCATGGTTTGGGTATGCATCAAACTAGCCTGCACTACCTCTCCATCCTGGCTCACATTGGTTCGGGCAACCAATCACGCTCTTACAATTGGCCCTGCATAGGGATTTATACTGGTACTTAGTTCATCATGCACGCAACAATTTCTGTTGTTTGAGTTTTGGTGCGTATGATGTATCATGTAGCACAGTACCAGTATGCCAAGCCTGTCCAAATTCAGTATGAAACATTTATATTTTTTATGAAATAAAAAACTACAAATGTTTCATCTAGAATCGAACTATGATTGATGAGTATGTCAATTATTAGCTACTAACCAAATTTAAACAGCATGAGCCATCGATGATGGCGTTGTGGTGCTAGTGATTACTATAGCTTTAGGACTATGAAAAGTTTTATATAGAAAGCGGACCAATAATGTTAGTGGGTGGCCTTTTTATTTTAAAATATATATATTGTACGCTGGTCTAAGTCACCTATCGGCTTGTATGCAGCCTTTTTCTAAAGAAGTCTACTACCTCTGTCCAAGACAAGCTGTCATTCTAGGTTTGGACTTTGGAGTAGGTAACTAATAAATCAATTAGCCTCGATTTATTATAATATTTGTATCCTTCTATATAATTAGTCAAAATTGGTTGCTTTATATTAGTAACTAACAAATCAAACATTATTAGGAAGACTTCACATTTTTCTCATGTTTGGTTGCTTGAATTAATTGCAGCGCCAGCATGAATATATATATATATATATATATATATATGTTTTCATAAAACAGTTTGCACATTCAAATTACTATCTAGACATGTTGGATAGCTTCACGTACAGTCGTTTGAAGTTCACCTTTTTCTTTGTAATTAGTTAGCACTTATTTAGTGGGTTTACAATCGGAATCGGAATCGGAATCAGAATGGCTCGACTTCTATTTTAATATTAGGTGTCACACACATTAGAGCAACTCTAGAAGTGCCTCTATTGAGTCTCATACATCCAAATTAAAGGGTCTAGATGAAAACACAATTCCAACAATGTCCTGCTCAAACTTTCAAAGTAGGGATGCCCTCAAATCGACCCGAGACACCTCCTAACACTCACACTCAGCCATCGTTCCTAGCTAGGGGTTTAGCCCAAAGCCTCTACTTTCCATTTTCTTTTGTTGTCACTCATGGACAACTTCCTCCCTTGCACCACCAGCTATCTAGAATTGCTCCCTAGCTTTCATCCTCTTCTCGCACCAAATATTCCCTTCACGTTGGCCAGAGTCCCCAAGTTTGGCTAAGGTCCAAACTTCCTTGAGTTCCTCTCCTTGCCAATTGCCTAAACTCGCAAGCACCTCTCTCTCTTCACCGACGGCCTAAACTCACAAACTCGCCTCTACCACCAATCACCCTAAGGGTGACCTCGAGTGGGCCTTCTTGGAGCTCTACCCCAACTTTGAGCTCCCCTCTGACACCGAACACACAAAATGCAACCTCAGTCATCCTCTTGCGACCTTGCCCAGCTTGCTCGTCCTCACTACCCGTCAGCTTCTACTCGGCCACTTCCCCTCCCGTCTGGTTGAACAATCCCCAAGCAAGCCCTCCTAGAGCATGGCTTAGATCCAAGAGCTCCCCCCCCCCCACCCCACCCCACCCCACCCACCACAAAGGCATTTGCTGCCCACGTGGCATGGGAGTCGGAGATGAGGGAGACAAGGCTGCCTTGTGGTAGAGCTTGGTCCAGCATGGTGATTAGGGAGATGGAGAGAATAAGAAGAAAGGAAAATTTGATTGGTTGTTCACCGTCCATGTGAGCTTTGGCCCTCCCTCACCTCCTGGCCAACACATCTCCTCGGTCTAAGGTCTAGAAAAGCAGGTCCCATGAAAATAGGAGCTCAAATTTAAGGCCAATCTCAGTGAAGAGTTTCATTACATCGTTTCCAAGGCTGCCATGTCATTTAAAATGAAATAAAACTCGGATGAAACACCACCTCTCAATGTAAAGTTTTATTCCATAGTTTCATAAACATTTAATTCTATGATTCAAATTGAGTTGGTAATCGTGTTAAGAGAGTTTCAGCCTCATGTCACTCATTTCTTTTCTCTCTTCTTAGATGTAGTGACATATCATCGAAAGTCCTATGTGACAACCTATTTAATTCAAATGAAACTCATATAAAATTCTCACCGAGACTGGCCTAAGGGTCATCGCTGAAGTTGGACCTATTAATATTAGTTAAAGGATGAAAAAAAATAAATAGAAGTTCAAATCCCGAGAATGGGAAGCTGTAGCAAAACTCAAGCACTTACTCGAAGCCTCCCAAAATCAAGCCGAAATATATCTCGTTTGGAGCACAATTCAGCGTTACACATTTGTTCAAAAAATAGGTTAAGTGGGAACCGGTGGAACACTGAAACGCAAGCATGCATCGTCGTGCATGTTCATTGCTCTCCTCCTAACGCCATCCGCCGGCCGGCTCAGTGTAGCCTGCTGTACCTGTGCGCGGCCTTACGGGCGCTTCGAATATTCCGTCGGGTGGTGCCGAATACGTACTGTGGTACGCCACCGCCGCCGGTGCTGGAGCCGCCGTAGCCATCATCCCTCGTTGCGGCACCCAGCCGAAGCCCTGACCCTGGTGCTGGTATTGCTGCGGCCACGGCTGCTGCCCGCCCCGCGGCACAGTGGTGGCCACCGGGCTGTAGGAGGTGTCGTCGTCTTGGGGTCAGCCAAAGCACGCAAGCTTGAGACACATTCTTTGTGGTGATAAGTTGGTGCTGGGGTGCGTCGTCGATAAGATATGTATGTTTAATATTAATAAATTATATATATAGCCTTCAAGCAGTGGCGGATCCAGAAAAATATAATAGGAGGGGCTGAACATACAAGTGGCTGATCAGAGCTCAACGACGGATTTAGAAAAAATAATTTATGGCGAACTTTGCACCACTAATTTTTTTCACGAAGTGATTTTATAGAATATTTTAGCCTAGAAAAATAACAATATATATACTTATATATATATATCCATGAACCATGTCACAATATACATAAACATGCCATCGCTCAAGGCTGAACTTTCCACCGCAGCAACAGCACAACATAGTAGGCATAGTAGGCTAGCAGCGGCCCGGCGGCCAGGAGTGCAGTTGCCCATCGCAGGGATCAGACTGAACTGAGACGGAGCCAAACGCACAGCATAGAGGCTTTTCACCTCCTATATGGGCTTCATACGCACCGGTACACACTACACAGCCCAAGCAACAGGCCCAAGACAACACTCAAGTGAAAATAACGAACGGTTGGCCTTCGTCTTCTTCAGTTAGTCTCGACTGCAGCCGGCCATGGCTGAGAGGCAGGAGTAGTCTCGCCGGCGGAGCTTAGGGAGGGCTTAGGGGGGGGCTCCATGGAATTACCGGCTCTAGGGGGGGGGGGGGGGGGGGGCTTTAACCCCGGCAGCCCCCCCTTAGATCCGCCCCTGTCTTCAAGGTCGTAGCTCCAGCTAGCGAGCCTGCGCGCGCGAGGCAGTGTGAGAAAAGCTGTGTGGGCGCGACTGGCTGCGGTCTCTTGCCGGCCGGCGACCCAAAGACTCTCTCCATCTCCGGGCGGCCAAGTCTCAGCTGACTGCTCTGCTTCAACTTCAAGTTCATTCAAGCGCGTTGATCGAGCCACGCGCACGCACGCGCTGTTCATACGGAGTTACGGACCAATGCTGCAGGCAAATTGCAGCTTCATCGTGACGTGCTCTCGGGCAAATAAATTTGCTGCAGCGACGTCGAGTCGCTGTCGCGTCGCGGGAGCGGACGGGAGCTACGACCCGTGTTCCTCGACGCCGCTCGCGCGCGCCATATATTCTCTGTCGCCGATTCGCCGTGTTGGCTGGGCCTCGGCGAATTCGATCAATGGATGACGTCAGTTGCTCGCTCACTCACCGTACATGTTTCAGCTGACGACTTCCGAAACAGAATTAGCATGCATGATGCTGCATCAATGACCGCATATGAGTCCTCGGATTGAAGTAAACTATAGGCCTGCTACTACCCTAACCCGATCTACGCACCCACAGACTTGATCACTTGAACAAATTCTTTTAGCAAGTCACTTGACCATGTTCGGACTTCGAATTTGACCGAGAAACTCATGACAGCGATAGGTGCATACTGACGCTCGGCCCCGCGATCAGATTCTGCGGCCCAAGCGGGCCCGGAATAAGTACTTTCAGTCAGTCTTATGGGCCCGGCCCACTGGCCCGAAGGCCACAAGCCTAGAAGACTTCACTTTTCTTATTCCTTCATTGAATCCTTTCGCAGCCTGGCGCAGTCCGTAATAAGATAAAATTCTTGAAGTACAAAGGGCAATGATTATATTAAAAATAAAATAACTACTTCGTTTTAACCCGTGCTCTTGTTGGGGTTATTAATTTTACCGTACATACATATTTATTGAAAGCTAGAATACTACTTCATTGGTTTCCAAAATGCAATTTTTGCTTCTCAAAAAGTTAAATGAGATCAACTTTGACCAAATATGTATTATAATACCAAAAAAAATACCATTAGATTTATTATCAAAATATTTTTTTTATAAAAAACATATATGGGTACATTAGATTTTGATATACTTGAATGAATAAACTTAAAGATATTATATAAGTTGTGGCCTATAGCTGCACGTCACGTCACGATGATGGCGCGCGGCCGCGGCTTGACGTGGAGCGAGCGACGTGGTGCAGGCTCAGGGGCAGCTAGGGCTCGGGAAAAAAAAAAAATTGCTGTGCCCAACGGCAAGACACACGACACGGTTCAAGCCTAGTGTCATGCTTGTGCCGCGACTTGCAGCCATGCCTGATAGTGTCGTGCCCTGTTGTGCCGTGTCTGGGTCGGACCGCCCGTTTGGCCATGTATAGTCTGGTGTGTGGCTGTGCCCATGGCCTCAATTCGATCAAAATCATTTTGATGCCCCGTTGGAGAGTGTTACCAGGTGAAATGGCCAAATTGTCGCAGACGGTGCAAATTCACCCAAACCCCAATTGGGGACCCAAAAGCTGTCAATTCAATAATAAACTAGTGTGTATAATAGGACCCCCATCATGTCATGTGTTATATAGGTTCGCAGAGTTGCACCGGTAACCGAAAGGACGAACAAAGATCCGATAGTTTTAGAGGAAAGCGCAGTTGCACAAAGGAAAAACACCCACAGGCCACAGGTTCCTCTGCCCCTTTGGTTCGACGACGGACACCTGTTCCAATCCGCCGAGCAGGCGAGTAGCAGTACATGTGCATCCAGCAATCCCCATGCATGTCTCGTTGCAGGACCAGAGAGAGACCAAAACCGCCCACATGCAGCTAGTTCAAAGTTGGGTATCCAATCGATGCACCAGGGCACACCAGCAAGCCGCTTTATCCCCAGATGTTGTGCACCCCATGTGTTCGGCTTTCTTTGGCCAACAATATATTGCATTGCATGCGCGCATCCCTTGGCCCCTAGCTCAAAGGCTAAATCTACGCCATGTAAAGCCATGGATTGGTACTGCTCATGCTCATGCTCATGCCATCAACAACCAACTCGTTCTAGCTAGACAAAGCACACGCATGAATGTACATTGCAGGCTTGGAGCCTTTCTTGTGACAGGCTCAAGTGGGCTGTCTCCATTGCCCAACAACCAACACTACTACCGTTAGGCATTTCAGATAAACAAGCAGCATATAGATTTCAAAATATTATGTTTGGACGACGACACTGGAACGCATGAGAGTGCATGGTTCGCTGAATGTAGCCGGCTAACTTTACGAAAAACTAAACACTGTTTGCTTTGGCGAAACAAACCCGAAGCGTGTCGTTACCCGCTCTAAAAAAGCATGACGGGTAACTGTATGGGGCGGTGCGTCGTTCTTGATCTTGGACACGACACACAGTGCATCCATGTGTAGAGAGAGATTCACTAAAATTATTCAAGGATCGGAGATGAATGAAGAGTGAGGCATACATGCATGCTTGCTTGCACCTCTTCTTCTTCTTTAATTCTTTCGGTGTCTTCCATACGTGCCACCCACACTCGGTGATCGAACCTGTGTTGCGATCACATAACCGTGCGCATGGTCTCGCTTGTATACAAGACTATATATGCTAATTTAGCCAAATGAGATGCAGAAACTTTCATCGCAATCGCAACATACACAGGAGTATTCAGTGAAAGATGTGCATGGTCGATCGCTTGGACTTCAGAACTTTATGGTTCTACTAGTTTCCCTTTCGATCAGTCTGGGGCTCCGGGCCACTGCAGCGTTGAGTCGTGTTCAGTGAGTTGTTGAGTTTTTTTTCCCCTTGAACAGTAACTTGTTATGTGACTGTTTTTTTTTCATGTCATGTACTAATTCACGGCAAATCTCTTGCAGTCTTGCCCCCTTTTTCTTAAAAAAAAAATTACAAGTAGAGTGCGCTGGCAGAGGATATTCCTCCGTGGGTGATCAAAGTTTATAGGACGTAAGGTTTTGGGTGCCCCAACGAGTATATGTATGCCTGATGATTGGTGACGCCTGAGATCACTAGCCCACTGCATTATTCTGCATCTGTGGACTGCATTTCTTGAGTTCCCATACGAGAGCGATGGTGCTGCCCAGTGGTTGAGCACTTAAGCATATACTACATCCATTGTAAAAGCTTTATAGGAGTATTTCTATTTCTATATATATGTGAGTAAAGATTCGTCTTTTTTTTAACCTAAATGTAACTTTTGGAGGACTAGGACCGTGAATTAACTTTGTGTTCACTTTATTACGTTCTTGTTTCCAGATGCTCGTCTTGGTCATGGGTCATGGCGAGCATAAACAAGGCCGTATATATGTATGCATTCTGTAGACCGCCCATTCGTTTTATGTCTTCACACCGATATGTTATCCTTCTTGAAATAAATCAGATTTTTCCAAATTTCATTAGCAAAACACTCAAATATGCCACTTTATATGATTTTGCTTCTGATCGGTGTCAAGAATCTATAACCCAAGCCCATAATCCATCGTCACGGGGATACACTATTGCTAACAGGATCTGCTTTATTAGTCCTCAAGAGAACAAAGAGCGACCGGGCGATAAAATATCTCGCCTTCCTTCTTGATTAAGCTTAAGCTTAATATAAAATTCCATTGGTTTGGGTCGTTTTCCATCAAAATCACCCACAGTCCAGCACAAAAACGTCTCCCTCGCCACCACCTTAACCCCATGTACAAATCTTGCTAGAGCATCTACTGTCTTTGTCTTATCATGACGTTAGTTAAATCCATATGAAAAATGTTTCGCTATTTCTTTCATGCTTAAGCCATGATGTTTTGTTACTCTTTTACTTTGATAAAACATGCAGTGCACTCATGTAATTTGCATATGACTTTAGAGACTTTAGAGACTTTTTCAACAACCTGTAGTGCATTCATGTAATTTGCACCTTGCTACGCGCTAAGTTTTTTTTGCGACAACTTCTAATTACCAAGGCAAAAAATCAACCATCATGTAGAAAATGGATTATATGTATTTCTATGAGCAACTCCAAGAGACTCTCTATACCCTCTTACTTATTATAAATTGACACTTTAATGGAAAAATGCTCTCCAACAACTTTTGTTTTAGTTATTTAAATATAATCATCTTCTTCTCTTTTAATTTCTCTCTTAGCTAAATATAGAAAATGAGAATAACTCTCTAAAATACAAACAAGATAATATAGAAAAGTTGTCATAGAGTGGAAATATATAGAAAGTGATTTTACTGTAAACGGGATTTAGAGAGGCTCTTGGAGATTCATAACTAGCTTTTCTTATAGAGTCAAAGCATCTCAAGTTTGATCAAAATTATAAAGAGAATTACTATAAAAATAGGAATGCTATAAAAAACCATTAAGAAAAAAATCTAATGATAGTAGCATAAGTGTTATTATTTTATTATATAAATTTTATTAAATTCGAGATGCTTTGACTATAAAAAATGAAATGACTTTAATTTGGGACAGAGCAAGTAACTTGCAGCGCCTCACAAGTCATAAACGCTCCGTTCTCTAGTTTCTCTAGCCCACAGGTGGGTGCATCTTTAGCTAATTCGTTTTTTCAACAAGAGAATATGTGCGCCGATCTCACTAATATGCTTCTAAGTCACAAAGTCTCTCAAATATGCTCCTGGAGTCACAAGAGTGTTCATGTATTTATATAATTCCATATGGGTTTGCCTCTGGTGCTTGATAAACAAATCTTGCGAATCTATAAAAGCAATGCATTATCAACTTAGCTACTGGGACGTACTGTATATGACTACAACATTTGGACCCCCTTCATGGATGGAGAAACAAAATGCCCTCGCAAACCGCCTATAAGTACCGCAGCCCTTCACTTCTTCCCTCCCTTTTCCCCGCCTTCTTCTCCTCTCTGATAACCACCACATAATAATCACCATTCTGTCCTAAATGGACTTCTCAGCAGGTAGCATGCCCTGCATCGACGTCGACATGCAAGTCTTCGGGTCGATGGCAACACCGCCGCGAATGGAGTTCGAAGGATTCGAACTCACAGCCATCCCATGCCCATGCCCATTCCCAGCTCCTCAACTTCCTGCAACAGCAGCCTCGCCTGAGTTCGTCGCCGCCGCGAGGGAGGAGGAGGAGTCCGCCGACGAGCGTCGCCTCCGGCGAAGGATCTCGAACCGGGAGTCCGCGCGGCGTTCCCGCGAGCGGAAGCAGCGCCGCCTCGACGAGCTCCGCGACACCGCCGCGGTCCTGGAGCGCCGGAGGCGCGAGCTGGCGGCCGGCGCGCACGCCGTTCGCGGCCGCCTGGCCCTCGCCCTGCTCGCCAACGCCGGGCTCCGCGCCGAGGCCGCCGCGCTGTCCCGCAGCCTCGCGGCCGCACGCCGCGCGCTCGAGCTCGGTCGGCTGTACGCCGCGGCCGGCGCCGGCGTCGCCGCCAGCAGCAGCGGCGTCAGGCACCTGGACATTGAGCAGACGATCGCCTCGCTGATCGCGTAGCACCAGAGATTAATGCAGGTATGCTGCTAGCGCGTGTGCGCACGAGCTTGTTTGACCGGGAAATATGCAGTGGACGATCGAGTAGCGTCCTGATATCGTGTAGATACATATATTTATCATAAACTAGGTAAGTGACCGTGCGTCGTAACGAGAACACATAATACCGTGATAACACATATATGAGCTTACATAAATCTTCAAGAAAGATAAATAGTTAAAGTAAAACTCTAAATTGTAATGCGAAACCGAAACATCAATTTCAATGTCATATTGTTCACAATCTAAGATCGAGCTTCTTCTTTTTAATTGTTCCTTTTTTTATCTCTGATATCTATTAGAACATATAGCATGTTGTCTGAAATCATATGTGGTGGTAAAATGCTTGGGTTGGAATAAAAGAGAGTGGAATTGTTGCTTGTCACTATTAGCTGTAAAGAAGCAACGAACAAATCAAGCATTGATACTTTCTGATGAGATTGGCACGACTCCTACAGTTTTCCACCAATAGAGAAGGTTTACATTTGCTTTATTTACCTGCCAAGCCAGCAACCAGCAAGGCGTAGCTGCAAATTCAGAACCCTGCTACCGGTCGTCTACACACTGGTGTTGTTGTGCTTGGTGGACAGCTTCCAACTTGGCTAACTGTAACTGAAGCCCCCACAGCAGCAGTTGTTTGCTTAACCTGCAACAGATACAGAGTGCAAATGAAAGAAATATTAAAAAGAAAGATGGTGCTTCCAAAAGCTAGCAGAATTGGCAAGGTAGACATGATGTGAACCCTTTCTAAATTGGAATACCGTGGTTCCTCAATATTTTAGTGGTTTCAATGACATACTGCAGTTGCTTTGCTCCATACGTGTGTGACTCCAATACAATTGGCGGCAAAATCATAAACCTTATAATGGCTTTAACTATATACTCATAGTAGTTAATTAATATGTACTACTACGAATTTACTTGGGCATCTCAGAGATTCAGTCTGGGCATCTTTTGTTAAGATTGCATGTCTCTTTGACAACACAAGGCTCAATTGGCTACAAACAGAAGGGAAGCTATAGATGTGGCGTACATCACAACAGAACTTGCTGACAGGTTTCAGGCAAAGAATATAGTTATGCTATTGTCAGATTCTCATCAGTTAAGAAGATGACAGAGACCGGAGCAGGGCGTGCTCAAAATAAACACTGACGCAACACATGTCTATTAGTCACGAGAGATAGCTCACGAACCCACATATGAACTTCAGAATCCAACATTTGTACTACTGAATCTTTGAATGGAAGAACAAAAATAATGACCTTTGCAGAAAACATGGATTAATCTATCCAAACTAAATAGGCATATCGGTAAGGCAACACATTTGCTGCATAAATTATACAGCCTAGCATGTCAACCACGCAGAATTATAGTAACCACATCTTAGCCTGTTGGCTGATGGCTGGAAAGCTAAAATAAACAAAGAATAAATAGGCTTCAGCAGGAGAGAGGGTCAGGTCCAGTTAGATACTTGCAGCTGCGTCATCTGCTCAATTCTCAACGGCAAGCAATTCAGAAAACGTAGAACATCATTCATTTCATGAGCTCTCAATTCACAGAGTAGAACCTTTTTCCATGTCTACATGTATACACTTAATAATTATCCTTTTCCAAATACAAACCAATGGCCGGTACCCTTCACACAGCATAAAGGGAAGAGAAGGGGCGGGCATACCTATTGGGTGCAAGAACTGACGAAGGAACCAACGAATACCTGAGCCCCTGGTGTGCGGCTGAACTGAACTTCAGACAGCTGGAGAGGAGATACAGAGACACAAATCAAAAGCTGCAGAAGGAAACTGAACTGAACTTGAACTGAACTTGCTCAAACTTGTGAATTTGCTACAAGAATGATATTTTCCAGAATCTAGACTCAGTTGCCAAATTCAGTTCAGTGCAACATTGCATAGCATAGTTGTGTGATTATCGTTTGCTATGTTAGTATTTTCTTTTGCAGCACACAATTTTTTCCTACTCTCTCTCTCTCTGTTTGCAGACAATTGAAAAAGTGGTACGTAGGTCGACAGCACCGGATGCCTAATGCCTTCGCAGACGGCTGGGTTGGAGCAGGGCGGCGGCGGTGGCTTGACGGGACCGGTGCGGGCGGCGTGGGCCGGATGCGACCAGGGCGGGTGTCGGCGTCAACGAGGCAGGAACCGGTCGGCGGCTCCCGGATGCCTCCGTAGACGGGGCAGTATGCGACGGCGGCGTGATTTGGCCGCTGCGAGCGTCGTCCTCGGCAGGGTCGGGCCGGGAGATGGCGGCGTCGGCGTCGGCGTCGGCGTCGGCGTCGGCGTCGGCGTCGGCGTGGGGCTGGGTGGCGGCCTCGCCGGGGTAGGACCGGCGCGACGCCTTCCGCAGGAGGAGGGCGGCCGACGGCAGCTGCATTGCGGCGACTATGGGAAACTGTCGACGATGGGTGGGGGTGCCCGGCGTGACAGAGCCTGCGGTGTGGCGTCGTCCAGGTGTCGAGCCGGCAACCGTCCGCAGGCAGCCGAAGCGCTCTCCACACCGGAGCCGGAGGACGGCCGTCGGGGGAGACCGGGAGAGGAGGTGCGCCGGATCACTTTTAGGAGGTGGACGAAGGCGGCGTTGGCCCCTGGAACGCGACGTCCTCGCCGGATCCGTTGAGGGCGATTCTGGAGCGAGGGAACACCGGCACGACGGGCGGGGGCGGGGGCGGCTGCTGCGAGACGTGCTGCTCCGGCGACTCGGGATCGAGGGAGCCCCGAGCCCCCGACGGCGAGACGTGCTGTTGCGGCGACAGGAGATCGAGGGAGCGCCGGCGTGACGGGCGGGGCGGCGGCTGCGAGACGTGCTGCTCCGGCGACTTGGGATCGACGGAGCGCCGAGGGAGGTCGAGGCTGGGGAGCTCGGAGGTCGGGCTCAGCAACCGGTGTGGCGTGGGCGTGGGCGAGAGTCGTGCGTGGGGCCGGGGTCAGCGTCGAGGGGCGGGGGCTAGTAGCGCGACGCGGCTCGGCAACCGCGCTGCGACGGGGGCGCTTGGGCGGGAGTGTGCGCGGGGCCGGGGCGGGCCTGGGTAGTTTCACGGAGTCATTAGCGGGGTTAAAACGCTGTCATCTGGGCTCTTTTTAGAGTATAAGAATCTTGGACGAAAAGATTAATTCGCAAGAACAAAAAGGTTCAGAAAACCCTGGGCCACGAATGCGTGCATGATCTCTCCTATGTCTCCGTCTCGTTGTTTGGTGTGCTGATGAAATGGCAGACGGATGCGGGGTGTCCAATGTTAACTTGGACGTGTTAAAATAAAGCTCTCCTGCTTTGGTCGTTAATTAACAATGACATCGTTCTCGGCCGTTGATTGTGCCTGTGGCTGTGGGTGGATGGTACGTCGCCGTCGGTCCCATCGCCACATCGAAAGCGGGGCCGCCGGCGTGCGAGCGCGATACGCCGGCGCCCTTCTGAACCGGTTCAGATTCGGTCATGAGCACGAGGCATCGTTCTCGCTTTCCTCAATAACGGCCGCCAGTGGGCTTTCAAGGGGCCCACGGAATGGCAGGCTGACGTACGACTTTATGTGGACTGGTCGACTCGGCCCAACTGACAAGGCCTGATGTTCAAGTGGCCCAAAGAAGCTTACGTACGATTTGCTTTCCCGTCTTCTTCTTTCAAGAAAGAACTGTCTTTCTTCTACTCAAGTTGAAGGACACTCCAATCAAGCATTGAAAACAATGCGATTAACGTATGCTTAAGATACTTGTTTCCTTTAGCTTTTTTTTTTTTTTTCCCGATCGGATACCGGACAGCTCTGCTTGTCTGATGATGGCACATTGGCACCACCTTGATTTCAGTGGCGAGGTGGACATAGACGAAAAGATGAGCGGACATTCATGGTCCTATCTCGGCCGTCAGATCAGGCGAGCTGTGCTGAAAAGATGTACTACTGCTACGGACGGGCCGGCGTGCGGCGCGATATGCCGTCGTCGACTCGTCGCCCTTCTGAACCCGTGCGGATAGGCCTCCCTCCGGGCGACGCCGCTGACCGCAACGTCGCCGTCGACAGCTACGAGGCCAATCCCAACGCCGCCCAAGCCTCGGATTTGAGGTGACGCCCCACCGCCGCCGCTGCCGCTCGATTTGTCCGAGTATCCCGGTAATACTCGAGCAGTTCCCTTGATTTTTCCTTCTCACCAATCCAGACTTCTTCTTCCCTCTAGCTAATCAATCTTGGCGAAACCAGAACCTTTCCAATAGCTGGGGTGGGAAAGGCTGCTCCCTTACGACTTGCTGAGTCCACGTGGCTTGCGTCCATACCAGATCTTCCTTGAGGAGTTTTACAGCATGCATAAAGACTCATGCTGCTGCGCGTGCTCCCCGCGAGGTAACAGTCGCGCTAAGGAAGATCTGTATTTTTTTTTTTTTTGAAAGAGCAGGAGGAGCCAGGGGCTCCTACTGAAATGCATTTTAATAAATAAATAAAAGCAGTACATAAGTAAATTATACAAGCCCAAGGGGGCAAAGCAACAGAAAGGTAGGCTAAGGGACAGAAAAAGAAAGGAAAAAGATCCAACAGATTACAAATTGGATGAGATCCATGATTCTAGGGGTGGAAACAAGCTCGGCTTAATTCTCAGCAGAAGATGGGAGGCTTCTTCTTTGACATTTCTTTTGAACTGTGCGATAGAAGGGTTCATTTGTCTGAAGATGGCATTGTTTCTCACCATCCAAATTCCCCGGCAAGAGGTGATGAACAAGTCGAGGGCAAAATCATTTGGTACTATTTGCTGAACAGACAGTTGGTCGTTCAAACGGAAATTCAGTGAGCTCCAGCAGTCCTTGGAGAAAGGACAATCAAACAACAAGTGGAAGGTTGTTTCTTCTATTGATTGGGTACAGAGCACACAACTGTAGTCTGGCAGGCTCAACCCCCTTCTTTTAATCATGTTTCTTGAGCTCAGTCTATCTCTGAGAATCAACCAGAAATTTTTTTTATGTTTATCTTGACATGCAGTTTTCCACAGTTTTCTGAAAATAGGATCAGCTTGTGAGTGCCCTGACAGGGCTCTGTATGCCTTTGCTGATGAGAAGTTTGTAGAGCCCCAGATGTAATTCCAGATATCAGTTTCATCACAGAGCTCAAGGTTCATCATCTCTGTTTGGAACACTTCAAACTGAGCTAGAGCTTCCACTGATAGTGGGAGGTTGAATAAGTTCAGAAGATCTGTATTTATGAAACGTGGGTTTGCTTGCTCTATCAGATGTCCATATTTTTAAGAAACTAAACTAAGGAGACTCGTCACTGCTAGTAAATCATTTTTTAGATTTGTCCAAGTTTCTTCACATTGATAAGAAGTTCACACGAAATTTTAGGATACAATGTTGTAATAAATTCAGTTAACCGTCAAGGTTCCAAATGGACCAGGTGGATTTACATAGAGTCATAGAGATCAAGTGATTTTACAATTGGACTATCATAATAGAAGATTATTGGAGGGAAAGCCCATGTTGCATTATTCGTGGGTCGTTCTTCAAGTTCAGTGGAAGGACAGATGAAACACCACGGAGCCAACTAAATAAAAGTTAGCTTTGAAATATTATATTAATATTAATATAATATGTTTTACTTCCTAGCTAAAGGAATGCATAACCAACAACTTTTTTTTTTCTTTGTGTGTGACAGTGTTTGGGGAAGGAGAACAATCTGGAGTACTGCTGGGGGAAGTTTAGCAACTTTTCCGTCCCTTCTGATATTGCTTCCTTGAGTAAAGACATCAAGGAGTGCATGTTACAATTTATGGTTAAGAAAAGAGGCGAATCAGAACATCCATTTGTCTTTGATGCCGCTGCAGTACGTGCCTAACAATCCAAGTAATTAATTAAGTGGTAGTATTTGTTCGCCCGCCATATAGTTTCCTTTTTAATAATCTCCTTTGTGTGCATTTGCAGAAAAACATGATGGATGGTTTCAAGTGTATTGCCGAGGAGGCTGACTTGATGCTTGACTGGCTGATGCGGGGGATTGATGTTAATAACAGTGAAGAATACTGGCTGAGCCATAAGATTCGGCAGTTGGCCTATGAGCTTGGAATGTTCTAAGGGGAATGGTCTGCTGAAATTGCTGCCACCCTTGTGGTACGTGCATGAACAAATTGTGGTAGTATTTGAACTTCTTGCCACATGATTTTGATCAATTTCCTTTGCTGCTGCAAAAATATCACCTGAAGGGAATCAGAAAGGAGCCTGAGTGGTTGCGTGAGAACATGAACGCTTCTTCTGAGTCCATAGAGACCTCAATGCAGATCAGAGAGTTCGCCTTGCAGTTCCTGCGGTACAAGCAGTTTGAATCTGAATCAGGGTACACATCCGATGGGAGCAGTGAGGCTTCTGAGACTGATGATGTCGGTATGGTTACTACTGCCATGGATATTAATCTCATGTAGTTAGCCAAGAGTTTTGGTAATTAAGATGCCGGCATCATCTGACATAGAGGATGATTCTTGAGAATCTGGCAACTGCAAAAGGTGCACCACTAAGGTTGTAGAGATGCGACCTGATGTAAGCAATATTGCTGATGCTACTGTTACGTCTACTTCTGAAAAATTTCCATTTTTCTCATCCCAACTTTTGAAATGCATGTACTTGATCAAGCTGGTGAGGCTGCTTCTAAAAGGAGAAGATTAATGATGGATCGAAGTATCAAAGGGAGAATTAATGAATCATCTGAAGGACATAATGCCACCAACCAAACATTAAGCCAAACATCTTGGAAAAGAGCGCAACAATTGCTGCAGCCTTTAGCGATTATTCTCTTCATCTGATGATGATGATGACGAAGATAGTCTTATGCATGGGATATCAAAACTTCACCTGCAGAAGCCAACCTCAAGGGAGAAGGCAGTGCCTGGCAAAGCGAGAAGCTTACGGCGGACCATAACATTGACGCGTTTCCGGACAGGAAGACAGAGAAGGGCCCTCCCATCAAGAAGAGGGCGACTACCACTCCTACGAAATCCAGAAACACTAGGGACACTTCTCAATATTGTGACCACGGTTAGCAATTGATTATTTAGTTAACCTCAATACGATATTCTGGGTCCCAACTCTTGTGTTTGTATTTGTGTTATGCAATGAAGTTAGCAGTGGGCTAAATCGATGGTAAAAAAAAAGTTTTAAGGTTTGATTATCATGATTCATGAACTTGTCCAAGTGTTGCATCTGATAGATTTCATATGGTTGATCTGCTGCCTCCGTGCCCACCAGAGTGCAAAGTGGAAGCTCTATGAGCGTCTCAGCATGGTGTCTGCCTGCTAGTGAAACTTCAATTCATGCCTCCTAGCTGTGTACTGAAGCTTCAGCAATGACTACTTAAGAAAGTAGAACCCATACGTGAGGACAGCATAGACTTTAGATGGAAGCACTTCAAGGTACTCGTCTTGTCAACGGAAAATTGTCACATTGACTATACCAATCTAGGTTTAAAAATCAGATCGAAAAAAAAAGCTTTGAAAATGGCGTCCGATAGATTCCCATGTTACACACGTTTCACAACAGCTCTATTCTCATAAAGTCCATTTATGCTAATCAAGCTCCTTCAATTGATAGAGCACTCGAGTATATTAGTAAAGGAGTACAAAGTTAAAATAGGTAACCTTCATGCAAATTCTGAAAGTTATCTGATAATGTCATAAATGAAATCGGCAATAGTTTGTAAACAAACCTAATTATCGGCAAAAATCCAGGACAATAGTTCACTTTGAAGTGGTACACAACCTTTTGAGTAATTATCATTGCCAACCCACCTACATACGCTTTTTTAAATTGTCTAACAGCACGTAGCAAGGTGTGCTCGAACAATCGTTTCTTCCCCTTTTCGTCTTGGGACGGTGGCAATGCAAGCCGGGTCGATAACCCCCGCAGATGTTCCACATACAATACCCTTGATAATAAGATGGAGCCTGTGGGAGCTCTAATTTCTGGTCAAACAACAGAAGACCATTGTTGGAAGACAATGAGTGTCCTCCAGTGTCATGCTTGTACAAGAAGTTTCCATGCAGGTACCACAACATCTTGTCGTGGTCAAGCCAGGCACCCCTTGAGATTTTGCGGTGGCGTTCACCAGCCAGGTCGAAGCAATAGCGTAGATCCCAATGCAGCTTGTTTTCGTCCTTGCCCCCAAGCTTATCCGGTGACTTCATGACCCAAAATTGCAGCTTGTGTTGAGGACCTTCATCCAAGACATGCACGGCGAGGCACATCTGCCCGTTCAGCTCAAAGCCGTTGGCCGGCATCTGCCGATACCGGGGATAACCATGACTGTACAAGTCGTACGGCAGACGGTAAATGCAACGCGTCTCGGTCTCCACATTGAGTACCAACATTCGTGCGGCGCGTTCCTGTCCAGCCGGTGCACTAGTACGGTCCGTCGCCACCGTAATGTATAGTTAGCCGTCGATGTACACCGGTGGCGGCAATTCGTGCAATGGGCAAAACTGGGACAGGAAAGAGTATTGGCGCCAGCCATCCCGGCTACCTAGGGTGTACACGGCTATATAGTTGGTCTTCTGTACCTGTACCTGTAGCGGTGAGTTGTAGGAAAGCCGGAACATCTTGTATTCCTGGGTGGGCGGACTGAACCCTAAGACGAAGCGATGCGAGACACCGCAGTCGGAGAGCGGAGGCGCCTTTGGAAGCTCCAGCGTCTCGCCGGTGACGGGGTTGCACACGACCACCGGCACTTGACCGCAGCCGTTGGGCGCGAAGCAGAGGAAGCCGTTGCAGGTGTTGGCGAGGCCGTACCCGGTGGGGATGGCGACATCATTGCACATGGCCATGCCGCATGGAAGGTTGAAGAAGCTGGCCTCGGTGAGCCTGCCGAGCTCCTGGTTTACTGAGAGGGTGCGAGGGCATGATCGGCGGCATGGAGCTCGACGAAGGTGGGGTCTTCGACGATGCGGCGCCATAGCTTGGAGACGCAGGATGACCGGATAACGTCCCTGGTCAGCAGCCTCAACAAGATGTCCTGCAGGATCTCGAGAGGAATTTCCCTGATGTGCCCAGATTCGTGATGGCGTTTCATTGCTGAAAGAGATTATTTGAAACCCTAATTATTTGTTGAATCTGATCGCGGTGGTCCTCGTGGAGAATTTTTATAGAATATGACTGACTATAAGAGGAACCGACCTTTTGATACCTGTTGGTTCAGATTTGGTCACCGCAACATGGCCGTCATCGGCCTTTCGAGGGGCCCCGAGATACGTGGCCTACCCATGGACTTGGTCCAACGGATAAGTCTTGATGTGGACCGGCCCAAAGTAGCATACCATCAACATCGTCGCGTGACTGGCCCATTTGCTTTCCCGTCTTCTTCTTCTTTTAACAAAGAATCGATAACAATGCATCGGCCATGCTAAAAAAATCAATGCATCAGCCACCATACACAATCTCTCCGTCTGGATAACAAGCGAAGCGGACAGAGTTAACACTTCGTTCCAAAATCAAATTTATTTCTGCAATTTACTGTTTAGAATGTGAGAATTTTTGTTTGTCTCTAAGTTATTCTTATGAGATTATAATGATTTCTATACATGAAATTCTTCGATTTCAGCCGGCCCTTAGACCGTCTCTGAGAGACTACTAACATAGCGACCCAAACCCGTTTGCATCTTGCATAGGAAAAACATAGCATCCATCAAAGTAGGCAATCCAAATATCCATTTTGCGAATGAGAGGGAAGGCAAATGTGTGTCCCCCGTCAAGCTTCGCTCTTCTCGATCTAAATGCGCGAGCGATGCCATGGTGGCCGGGAGGGGCGACGCCGGCGAGGTGCAGTCGCGCACACCAAGTGGAGTGAGGATCTGCACTGCCTTTTAAATTAGAGGTGGTAATACTTATCTCTTCTGAAATGACATGACATAGGGCTGGCTTATGAACACTGAAACAAAGAAGTAACATTCGTTTAGATCTAAAGTCTTAAACCAAAGGCTAGTGAATGGTCCCACTTGAGCCTTTCCACAGTGACAAAATATTGGATGTAAACCATATCTTCTTCGGTGCAGTCGATGAAAAACCTACTAAATGCACACTTAGGAGTCTAAGCTGACCATCACAAGACCGGTCAATGCCCGCAGGGCTAAACAGGCACTCCGCGCAGGCACTATTTCCGCAATTCCGCGCAGTATGTTGTCTTTTTCTTTCTTTCTTTTTAGCACGATATGGGTACCCAGTAGGCCAGTACCCTGTTTTTCATGAAAGCCCTAAAAGGCTCTGCACACTTCTGGGCTTACCAAACCCATTATCGTTCAATTGATTTTAGCTGTCTCACTTGAACTGAAAGCCAGCCATCACTCATTGTTCAAATGTTCCCGGTCGGTTTTCACCTATTCTGCTATGCCTGCTGACCGGTTTGATGCAAGCATTCTCGGTTTTCACCTCTTCTGCTATGCCTGCTGACCGGTTTGATGCAAGCATTTTACTCCAGTTGCAGCTACCGATGGAGGCATGGAGCTGTGTCTGTCCTGCCTACTGTATGATCCATCGCCCTCGACTTCTGATCCTGATTCCTGCCACCGGACCGGCTCACGCGTCAGAGTGCAAAGCAACCAATCTCCTCCGGCATCCCGGCTCCGCTTCTGAATTCTGATGCATTGCCACTGCATTGGGACTTCCATGATCTACTCATAGAGCTGTGTGTCATCCATCTACCATCATCGTCTACTCCTATGATCTATCATCGTCTACGGCTCCTCGGAACTTCCAGCTGCTACTAATAAATTTTCACCAGCAGAAAGGCCCCCAATGAGCGGAAGGAAGCAGCGAAGCAGAGACGCTGCCACAGTGCCACTGATGGCTCACAGGTTTCATGACTTCGTCTCGAAAAGTTCCCGGAGCGCTATCATTTGCAAGAGCTAATTGGAGCAGACAGCAGTAGCCAACTAGCCATGGCCCCGCCCATGGCGCCCTATGTCCTGCGTGTGCAAGAAAAAGGTGCTAGGGTGCTGGTGCTAGTGCTCGTGCTAGCATCTGTCCCTCCGGAGCCAGGCATTGCTGAACCGTGGGAGGCTGCATTGCCTGTGAGACATGCTGCCCTGCAGCTAGCAAAAGCCGGTAGGGGCGTGCAAGCGCAGCACTGTTAGCACTAGTAGTTTGTCTGCAACGCAAACACACTTTTACCAGCTGATGGGCTGCACTAGTCACTGCACGAGCCAACGAGCATGGCCCATGGCCTCCAGGAATTAAACTCCGGCATTTGGGAAAATGTTGACCTGGGGACTGGTTTGAATCTCCTCGACTTCACGGGACGGTGGAGCGTTACGAGCACACAGAACCCGGCAGTAGCAGACTAGCAGGCTAGCAGCAGCTCGTGCATTTTCGACGGGCAAAAAGCCTGGCGACTCACTGATGAGGGCGCCTGCCTGCTGCCATGGCAGCTAGCCAGCCAAGCAAGCCATGCCAACCTGTGGGCGTTTCGTTGGAGTTTTGTTGTTGCCGTTTACCCAAGTACACCTACCGGTGCCTGCCTGAGTGTATGTTGTCTCTGGACTCTGGGTTTCTGAAGTCCTGATGCATCTTCAGGCGGCATCTAATGATCCACTGATGATTAGTACGTACAGTACTTGAGGCAGCGATAGTAACTAAGTACGAGATTACCAGAGTAGTACGTGAATCGCGCACCAATATGTACGTAGTTGCATTCGACTGTCACTAATCGGTTTCGTTTGTACGCTGCCGGGTTCTTTAGAGAATTTGTATAAACTCATAAATGTAACACGGTGACGCTATAGCTTGGATAAGTGATGTCTCGTTCTCTCTTGTTGATGAATCTAAGAACATCTCTAAAAGTCCTTCTAAATGAAGAACAAGTAGGCAAAAATTTAAAACATACTAAGGCACCACCACTAGGCCTAAAAGAAAGGGGTCATACAAAGAGAGCTCCTCAGAACGATGTCATTGTTTTATCACACATCTAGATAATGAGCCAACTCAGCTCGTTAAGATATTGAGCCAGGTCAGCTCGTCTCATCATATTAACGAGTCAGAAAGCCAGCTCGGCACGGCTCGTTAAAAACTCTAGTTGGCTTGTTAAACTCGCAAGCCAAGTATAAAAATATATAAAATATAATATTTGTATTTATCTAAAGCTTAAGAATAGTAATAACACAAAATTAATGCATACAACCGCCTTAAATACAGTCCATGAGTATATTCATACATAAACTAAAAATAATATAGTATTACACCATACATATATACTACGGTTTATGAGTTTTTCCTTAGAAACGGGGCTCGTTTGGCTCGTGAGCAGCTTCGAGATAGCTCAAGTTGGCTTATTATAACTAACGAGCTACAATTTTAGCTCGGCTTGGCTCATTATCCTAACAAGCCAAATTGAGCCGAGCCGAGCTAAGCCACGAGCTGAGCAAGCTTTGAGTTTTTCATCTAGTCTTGTCTAGTGATAATGGGTGACCTAGGGCGTGGAGGGTGTTTCATTGGGTTCAACTCATAAAATGCCATGTATGTCCACGTACATGTAGCTCCATGCTAGCACAAATAAGCCAACATAGCTTCTGATTAGCCTAAAAAGCTAGCTTAATCTTATATACATGTACACTAAGGCTCTATTTGTGGCGGGGCTTTTACATTTTTAATACTATTAATTATGGTTGACGTCTTGCACTGTGCCATTGACATGGTGTTATTTATGCCATTCACCACCTAATGGTGGTAAATATGTAAAAAATTCCATTTTTCGTGTGCCTGCAGACGACTCTGGGTCCTCTTCCTATAATGTGTGGAGTCAGTGTCGGTGAAGTAAAAAAAAAAGAGAGACTTTGGCGTCTTTTTTAGTAATTTATTTATCTTGAACAGATAAGCTGAAGCCGAAGAAAGCTCTATTTCACGTCGGCCAAATCAACCACCATAGTTTCTCTAGCATCCCCATTCCCTCCCTCCCGCTAAACCCCTTGGCGTTGGAATGGGTTCTTGATGACACCCCTCTTTTGTGTTTTTTTAGATGGAAGACACCCCTCTTTTGTGTTTATTTAGCTTGTTTTTTTTTTCTTCATTTTGCAAAGTTTGTTTTTACCACGCCAGACAGGCGGTGAAAACCTCGCACTTTTCTCCCTGCCGCGGGAATGGGATGGCACAACACAATGGCGAACTGCTGCGGCGCATCAGATCAATCCGCCTCTGTCACTGCAGTCTGCAGACGACCCGATAGCAGCCGCAGGAGGTTGGACCGTTCTCCCTCTCGCTCCCGTCCCCCTCTCGCCCTGGTCGCTCGCCAGTCGCCATGGGCAATGGCCACTGGCCAGGCTCAAGCCACGCACTCCCCTCCCACTCGAACACACTCCCACTCGGCCACTCCTCATTCACTCCCCACTCCACGCACGTCCCAGTCCCACTACCAACAACCACCGCGGGGACCCCCGGCCCCGAGCTCGACCCACCCCCAGGATATGAGAAGAATACTATGATCCCCGTCCCTCCCCACTGCCTTTGCCGTCACATGCGCACAAGAAAGAACCCGCACCGCCGCAGAACTGAGGACTGCTGACCCCTCCTCTCCTCCAGCGCCCAGCCAAGCCGTCGCTGCGCCGCTTCTATGGCCCTCGTCCCCTCGCGATGAGCAGCATCGTCCTGTCCCTGGTGCCATTTTGTTCTTGACCACCACCGCTTAGCCAGCTGCTGCGTGCCCGGCCGCGCGCATACATTGCGCCGAGAAAAGCGCGCGATGGCCGCCGCGAGGAGGCTCTCGGAGCTGCTGCAGGAGCAGCAGGAGCCGTTCCTCGTCGAGGCCGCCGCGGCCAGGGCACGGCGGCCCCGGCGCGGCCTTGCCACACGCGGGTCAGGAACAGGCTGCGCCGCGGCGTGCCGGCGGCTGCTCAGGCTGTGCAACCGCGGGTTCAAGAAGCGGAGCGGCGCCGGCTGCTCGGGCAGCGGCGTCGCGAGCGGCCTGAGGTCGGCGCTGAGCAAGGTGCTGGGCAGCCGGGCCATGCGCCGGGTGCTGCGCTGGGACGACCTCGCCGTTGGGTGCTTCTCCGGCGCCAGCGCGTGCGGCGCCCGCGAGTTCCGCCGCCTGCGCCGCCGCTCCCTCGGGGACAGCGGCGAGTGCGACCCTCGCGCCATGGTGTTTCCCGGGGACGATGATGGGGAGGAGGAGCGGATGGGGTGGAAGGCTGATATGGACGTCGACTCGTCGCGCCAGCTCAGCCCGGTCTCCGTCCTCGACCTGCATTCCGACGACGACGACGAGTCGCCGGTGCATTCCCACTGTAAGCTCTCACTCCCTCGCTCACACATCTACTACACTGCCGTTCTGATTAAGTCAGTTTCCACTTCGCAGCTGAGGAGCTACATTTGTTTACCATGGCTATACATGTTACTACTCGATTAGTTAATAAAAAAAAGGAGTACTCTATTTACCCGCAGGCTTGTTATCATTTCAATGTTCTTTCTTTTTCTTTATTGTCTGCAAATGTTTCTTGTCTTCTTTCAGACCAAAACTTTTTTTTTTTGGTGTTTATTATACACTTGTCACTTGTTCTCAGTTCTTCAGTGTCCTCAATCAGTAGCAGAAGCTGAATAATAATCCACACTAGCCTGTGAAAAGGCAATGCTAATTTATTTCCTCTGTTGTTACTTCCAACAGGGGGCGACGAGAAGCCATCGACCTCCGGGAGCTCGCCACCGTCGGAGTCTTTCCTGGGCCCGGCGTCCCCATGCTTCAGCTACAACCTCCACGACAAGTTCTGCGAGATGGAGGTGGACGACGACGCCGATGCCGAGGCCGAGGAGGGGGAGACGGTCCGGAACGGCATCGGCAGGTCCATAGAGGAGCAGATCTCGTCGTGGGAGAAGATCGCGGGGGACATCTCGAGGATTCCCGCGATGATGGAGCTGGACCTGTCGCGGTCCGCGCGGCAATGGCAGGAGCCGAGGCCGGAGGAGGTCAGGGAGATCGGTGCCAGGATAGAGACGCTCATCTTCGACGACATCCGCAGGGAGACCGTGTGCGACATGCTCGCCTCGCATTGTCGATTGGCGGCTGCAGCAGCAGCAACATCTTGTTGATCGGCCGGGGTAGGAGGAGGGGTGTTCTTGGTCAGAAGTAAGAAAAAAAAAAGAGAGTAAAAATAGTAGAGTGAGAGGATGTGTACAATCTGAGGCTTGCTAGCTTGATGTGAAATTCTTTTTGCCCAAACTCCAAAGCCTTGGACTCTTGGTCGCTTTCCTGCCTCGGGTTCCATAATCCATGCTGTTTATATGTTAATGGCAAATATGATATTGGTGGCAAAAGGACAAGCCTCAATCCTTTGTTAACAGAGCAGCAGTTGAGGCCTAACCTAGTAGGACTAAACACGCCAGGATGTATGTACAGTAGTAGACTTTTATGCTTGAAAGTTGAAAGCAGCTGTCTGAAAGTTCAAAGCTGCAAAAGTGTGTGCCTTGCCTGTTAGGTTAAGTATAAGGAAGAAAGCAAGTGCGACACACTCGGTTCTCTAAGCAAGCACCAAATAAACCATTTTTCCAGGTAGTAAACAGCAGGCAGATCTGCTGTGGCCCCAAAGTCAGAAGAGATGGAGACTGCATGGCGTGGCCATATATAATACAGAACAGCATATGGGGCTTTTGTTAAGTGATGGGGCTTTGTCCATATTGTGACAAATAGCAATAATGAAAGAAGTAAAGCACACACCACATTTGGAATCTGAGCACTGAGCTGAGGTGCATTGAGAGAAGAGAGGTGGGGTGGCTTCAGTTCCAAACGGAGTGTGAGGGAGAGTTGTGTGTTCTCCTCTGCAAAGAGGACAAACACCATGTCTAGGATGCTCCTTTGCGTGCCCACGTTTGATGTGCAAGTTGATCTTCATTAATTTGGGAGTCAAAGCGGTAGCTCATGGTTGGCAGTACAAGTGTACAACCTCCCTCCATTGCTCCCAATCCCCACCATGCTGCCCAAGTGCTGAATTACTACTCGGAGCTCATAGATAGATTAGATAGATAATAGATTAGGGCGACTGGTACTGCTGGTGCAGCACTAACTGAGTTAAACAGGAAACATAGACGACGATTCCTTGTCGGGAGATTCCATGAGTACATGCTATGGGATGGAAACTTCACTTTATATTGCTGCATCCATTTTCTCATAGTACGTAGTTAGTAGGCAGTAGTAGTAGCAGATAACATTATCGCCATCTCCTACAGGACAACAAGGGTGGTTGAAGTGTAGAGTTGTTTTACTTGACCTATTTTCTGCTGGGCCTGGACTCTGGGAGCCAGAACACGACGAAGATGAGTGTGATCTTCGTTCAGTTCAGCACAAAAACTCTGAAAGTCAGGAGATGAAGTGTGAACTTCGTTTGGGTCAGCACAAAAACTCTGAAAGTCAGGAGATGAAGTGTGAACATTTTAAAAGTTCAGAATTGTGCTGTGGCTCACCCAGCCCTCAACTCTAAACGATAACAGAACAGGTATCATCGGCTCATCGCTGATCGTTGTTTCTCTTGCACATCCGCATGACCTGATGACCCCACCCGTCACGAGCAACCACCCCCGTCCCCCGCCCCATGCCGATGGGAATTGCAGAGCGGCGGTTAGATGGGGACAAGCCCTTGATTGGCGTCTGGCCATGGGCACGTACGCGCGATGGATACGCGGGCACTGTTCGGGGATCATCGTCGACTCGTCGTCTTCGCGTCGCCAAGAGGACAAGCAAGGGCTACCACTGCCCTGATTGATTGCACTTGCACCATTATTATCCTCCTCTGTCTCTTCTTGCACATTGCAGCGCCTACCCATACCATACATACCCCAGGGTGACGGTGATCCTCTGATATATTCCTGGCCATATCTTCTTGGCGCAAAATCATATTCCTTTCGGCACATTGCGGGCACCTCGTCTCAAAGACTCTCAAACTCTGTCGCATCTGCGTTGCGCCTACCCCGGGCCGGCGCATCTGAGACCTCACCTGGTGCTGCCCGCCAGTGGCTCGATCTGCACGAGGCAGACAGGGTAATCATGGCCACGGACGGCAGCGTAAACTACTCGAACTTGCGGTCTGGGTTCTGAACGCCGAGGCTCGTGGAACCCAAGTGGCCCGGCTGCGTCGTCGTAACCGCCAGGTGACACGTAGCACTGTAAAGGACCAAGTACATGGTTAGTTGTGCGTTCCGTAACGACAAGGCACGTACGATTGCCCCGACCTGCAGTTAGTTTCTACTCGAGGAGAGAGTCGGTAGTACCTGGTATGCGTACGCTGCTTGTGCCGCCGTGGCAGTACAGGCAGCGCTAGCAGCGCAAGCGACTGGCAGCAACGAGGTTCCTCCATCGATCTCAATTCTCACACCAGTGGTGTATCCGAGCACGATACCATACCATCTTAAGCTCACATACTTTGCTATAGAACGATACTAGCAAGTATTTAGCGAATATTAGCGTCCGAGATCCGTTCAGGCCTGGAACAGGAGAGGACCATGCACCACGGGTGTTGGCCGGGACGCCCGCCGCGGCGGGGTGCACGATCCGGCTCCGTCGTCGTCACGTCACGCCACACGGGCGGGCGGGTGGCCGCCATGTGCCCCATTAATTTCGCGGCGGTGGTGCCGGCAGCATGCACATCACGTACGGCGCCACCGGTACACCACGCGGCCACGCCCCACAACCAAACCATGCCTCCTGACGGTTCCGTTCCGTGGTGGTGCCGGCAGCATGTACTTGTGGTGTGTGTGGCGTGCGTAGGTTGGGTTGGTGTGAGTTGTATATGAGCAGATACTGTATCTAGATGAAAGGCGTGAAAAAAAAAATATGCCTCCATGTTGGATCGACGGTTCCGTTCCGTCCGGGTTGGTGGGCGCTCGCCGTCGTCCCGTCCGTCCGTCTTCTCATCCATGCCCAACACCCTGACCCCGACACCAGTATATATGACTTTATCTTTTGTCACGGATCAACCCTGCGCTAGCTAGCTAAACCTACTGGTGGTTTGGCATGACACGTACGACGTGTACGTACGTGCGTTCAGCGTGCTGGTACCCGTACTGGACTGGACCTCCAGGCAGGTATTACCAGCAGCACGCCTCTGAACAACGCCGCACGCACAGAGGGAGATCCGCGCCGGATTTTTCGTGCTAAATTAATTGTACGTACTACGCGAATCCATATTATATTATATTAACCTAATAATGCATACGGGCACGATTGGTTTGTCGTCACCGGTGTCTGGATACATATAAATAATCATTGGTTAATCATCCCGGCGCACCTTCTGGGCTCTGCTGCCGGCTTCGTGCTGCCCGGTGCGGCCGGCACACTGCCCGCGTTTTCTACGTTCTCCTACCCCTACTCATCTACGACTAGTATATGCGCTACCTGTACGCATGTACGTCGTCGTCTACCCATTACTCTACTTGCTGCTCCAGGTACAGTACACTAGCTTTCCGCAGCTAGAATATGCAGCGCACATTTCATGGCATTACTCCTACAGTGCTACTACCTTGGTCGGTCGTCGTGACGTCGTATGCCTGTGGCGGCCGGCAGATCGAGGACTGTTGCCGCCCAGCGATGCAGCCTGCAGGCTTGAAGTGGACAACAGTGACGAGTCTCTAGTTGTCGCACAGCTGGCGTCGTTGGCAGGCGCGGACTGTGCGCGCGGCTGCTACACGGCTGCCAGACGGTGATGTACAAGTACGCGCGCACAGTGCGTGGCCATTCGTGTCCGCCGGCTGTCCGCGGCTTCATTGTGAGCCTATCTATGGCAGGGTTGCGTTGCGCTCGTCGCCGCGCTGTAGGCTCAAGAGCAAGAGCTACACTGCGGCTAGCTGCCAGGCCGCCACGAATTGAATGAGGTGTATACGCACCACACCTGTAGGCGTATGACGCGGTACGAACCAGCTAGGCGTGAGCAATCTGTTAATGGAATTGCTGCTTGTTTACTAGACTAGACTAGATGCAGATTAACCTGCGCACCAAGCATCAGGGGCGTATTTAGATGACATTTTCAAACATGTACGGTGTGGTGTACTCCACAGAAGATGACAGACCACACGGCGCAAACAGACGCGCGCCGCCGGGGGCCTTGTTCCACTGATCCACTCGCCCCTGAAGCCGCAGCCGGCAGTTTGTCTCTGCATGCATGCACACCCTTGTGCATGTTTCGTGCAGCCACAGCCAGCCTCGGATGCCCTTCCACAACCGCGACTGTTCCGGCGAGGCGTCCCCACGCCATCTACGGCATGTGCAAACAACGAGACGACAACTGGGCACGCACGAGACGAGAGGGACAGCAAGTCCGCAGCGAGCGCCGCGGCGCGCTGCACGGCACAACATAACAAGACGACGACGTACGACCCCCGGCCCCCGGCAGCTAGCTGTTGGGTCCGTGCATGCCCACGACGGCGTACGACCGGCGGGCAGCGGCACGCACGTCGCGCCAATTCTACTGACCGCCATCTATCTATCCGAATGAACCATGCGGCCCTGCATGCCCCATGCCCTGTTGCGTTGTGTCCGTGTCTCAAAACCTTTTGCGTCCGTACCTGCTGGGATGCTCCTCCACCTCTCCACAATCATGTGCTCCGTGCGTGTAGGAGTATCTGCCATCTGGCATCTGTTTGCAGTGTGCTTAATTGTTTTGTCTCCTCTGGGTAATCAAACAAGCCTCGCTCGAAGCTATTGGCTGTTGCCTGCAAATCATGATGTGCAAATGAGAGCGGTGGAAGAAACATCATTTACATCAAGTAAAGCATCATGATTAAGACTTGAAGTTAGACAAGCATCATCATTGATTGCAAGTCCATCATTTAAAGCACCGCACTCCGTCTTCTTATAAGGTCATCTTCGATTGCAAGTCTATCATTCAAACCTAAGGACAGGACAAATATGCACAAGAAGAAGAGCTTGGTGCTATTTCTCAAAGCACCGTTAGTGTTAGCAAAGAAAACTCAAAACCCGACAAAGAAAGTCGGAAGCAAGTTCTACCCTCAAACAATGTCGCCTTCGTGGATCACGGATCGATTAAAGTGAAGTGATCCTTAACCGGCTCCGATACCAATTGAAGGACCGGATACGGCGACCAGAGGGGGGGTGAATGGGAGCCTCAAATTTCTTTCGAAACATTAGGTCCTCGGCTCGGCAAACAAGCCCAAGAGCTAAACCTCACAAGATGCGAGTGATACACGTGCTAACGGGAAGCAAAATATCCCACGCGAAGTCTTAGGCACAAAGGGAACCCCACGAAAGAAGATGAAAGGAAGAGCCGATCAAAACAAGCGAAGACATGCTTGTGTTTGCACTACCGGTAGTACTGGTGTTACTACCGGTAGTACTGGTGTTACTACCGGTAGTACCGGAGAGGTACCGGACCAATCTTCAGACCCAGAACGCGATCGGAACGCACCAACCGGTAGTACCGGCGTTACTACCGGTAGTACCGGTGAGGGACCGGTAGTACCTTTGGTTCAAAATGGTAGTACCGAAAAGAATCGTGCGGCAAAATTGCACTACCGGTGGTAGCACCGGTAGTACCGGTAGTAACGGACAGAAACGCGCGGAAATCGCCCGGAACAAGAAAAATTCGATTTCTCGGTCAAATCAACTCCGATTGCCACGAAATTTTAACCATAGGGTCACAAGGCAATAGGGAAGCTACCTCTAAAAGGTCATGGCCCAATTTGACACGAATTAAGAAAAATCGTAAAAGGGGTGAAAACTCGTCAAGAACTCGCCATGAACACAAAACCGTCCCTAGAATCACTACAAATGTCTTGCAGTGGACCTCACACACTCTGAAAGACTAGAGACTGGGAAACCCTAACACTGGAATGGGAGAGGTGAGACTGAGTGGAGACAGTCCCTCTTATTTATAGTCTTATTACACAATTTCACTTCTACCCCTAGACATTCTAAGAGAGAACCACCTAGCCAGGGGCATTATGGTCCAACTCGAGTTTTCCTGATCCATCGGCCACCGCGCCTTCTCACCGGTAGCCTCATTTTGAAGCGATCTCCCCGTTGCCGCCACGTGTCGTCCGTTCGCATCGGGACCTCCGCCCGAGTTTTAAGGCCCAAACCCGGAAAACCTGCTGCTGATGGTTTTGAGGACAAACCACCAAACCGCTCGCGAGTATCGTACCGCGTACGCATCCCCCGCCGATGGTTTTGAGGCCAAACCACCAAACCGTCGCCGATGGTTTTGAGGGCAAACCACCAAACCGTCCGCGAGTAGCGTAGCCCGTACGCGTCCCCCGCCGTGTACACTTGCGCTCGTCGATGTCCCAAATGTCAGCCACCGCGGCTGGCCACCAGACCGTCTGGTCACTCGATCCAAGCCTCGCGTTCGCCCTTCACCGCAACCGGTCCGTCAGCACGGCACGCCCTACTTGACCTTCTCTCGACCGCTGCCACTGCCTCCGGACTCCACACCTGCTCATCACGAAGCCAAGAGACACTGTTTTGACACATAACCCTGTGCCAGAGGATTAGAAGAACCACCGAACCAACCACACACCAAAGTATTGGCATGTTGACAATTGCTTATCACAACCACAAAGGTGTCCACATTGTTATGTAAAAATTATGAGTTCGCAATCTCCCCCTTAATGAGTGCATTGTCAACACCAACACAAAGCCAGAGAAAACCCACTCAAATGACCAAAAGCCAAAGAAAAGCTCGAAATGGGTCACTTGCAATGAGCAAAGCAAAACCAATAACTTGGTCCCCAAAGACATGGGCAACGGCTCGACACAACCAAGCAAAACAAGCTCAAAGCACCTGAAAGCAGCTAGACCCTCAAGACAGAGGCAAACGGCTCGACACGTCTGGCAAAACAAATATGCAACTCCCCCTTAACAAGTGCAGCAACCTCACAAATGCATATGAATGCACACTCTGGATTTGTGGAATCATTCTCCCCCTTGTTGGTAAATGCACTTATCAAGTTCTCACAAAGGAAGCTCCCCCTCAAATCATGCTATGAGATGCACAATGCGAATGTACAAAGCTTCAGGAGTATAGCAAGTGGATTAAAAACATGCTCAAGTTGGTACGGTATATGTAGTACAACAGGCGCAAGACAAGGCCAATGCTCAAACTGATCAAATGAACGAAATATGAATCATAAGCATTTTGACTAATTTTAAGCATATCTCATAAAAGATGTTCACCAAAGAGGATAGCACATAGCACATATAAGCAGGAGATCAAACTAGTGCTAGCACAAGGATGAACTTGGTCTGTAGCAAATGGGTTGTGGAAGAAGGGTTGTATGTGCTGGTGGATAAGATGTGCATTAAGGTAAAAAGGAACATTGAGGGGCACAAGGATGTCACAACTTTGAAAACGGCTAAGAGCCAAAATGGAAGGAAGTGGTGTTTATCGGTAGTGAGAGAGCGAGGGCAACGATAGAGTCGAGCAAGACAACATGTGGGATGTTATATGTCATTTGAGCAACTACAATCAATGTAGCGTCAAAGGTTTTATCCTAGCCTAAGATTTTCTTTCCTAAAAACTTTGCATAGCTAATTTTTATTCTACCTTTATTTTGAGTTTTAAATACCAATTTTTTCTTAGGCACGCGCATGGCAGCATCATATGAGACTGACAACAGGGCTATTGGACGTTCCACAAAAAAAATCAGGGCCATTGGACCATACGCTACAGCTTAGGGTTACTCATAAGCCATACCATAAAATCCGAGGGGGGTCATCCGATCCATGGATCTGATACCCCCATGTTTTGCAAAGTGAAAGGTTTTCAACAAATAGTCTCCAATATTGCCAAGTGTAACTAATAGTATGTTTGTCACTGTCATATGTATTGTTAAAGATAGTTTTTCATCGTTTACTGTACTGATAACTCCCATTTTTACTTTCCACGCGGCAAAAAACGAGCGCGGCGCGCCTCCCATCTACAGTCCTGAGCAACGAGTGAATGAAAATCACACGAAAAAAAGGAACATAGGGCAGGATTCAATCATCGTTGTGTCCCGGAATCTAAATCTTAGCCAGCCTGACAACGCACTCCTCCACGGCCCCACATGAGCTCTTGCAAGAGAGCCCAAGCCCATGCATCCCAAAGCCGATTCCGAGGCCAAGCCCGGCTCGGCCAAACATCTTCTGTGCTCCCGGGTTGTCTCTCCCGCTGTTGGGGCCGTCCTCCGTGTAGGCCAGGTAGGACGCAAGGAACGGGTCGTCTGCCAGCCTGACTTGGCGGCTTCTTCTCTGCTTTCCCCTTCCTGGCGAAGAGGTGGCCGGCGCGCCCGGGCCTCCTGGAGGTGGTGGCACGCGCAGGCGGTGCTAGTGCGGATGATGCGCCGTCACAGCCGCAGGCGGCGCCTGCGCCTGTGCCTGCGCATGCTTCTTAGAGTTCGCTATCGTCCTCCTGCTGACAGCCTCCACGCGGCGCGCACCAGCGCACTACTACAGAAATGAACTTCCGTGGCGTTGCCTAAAATCACTCCGTGGCGGGCCTTTTTTTGCCCGCTCCGGTAAATCCCGCGATTAACCGCAATAGGCACTTCTTGTTTACCATGACGAGCACTTTTGTCATGGTAACTTTTGGCACTTCTTAAGATGCCTGTTGCAGTAAATCAATTTACCGCAGCGGGCAACATTACAAGCCCTTCACGGAAAATACAGGCCCAGTTGTGAGCCCAAGCAGCATATTATCGCTTTCATGGTATATATACTGTCACCATCTTAGGGTTTCACTCCACCTAGCCGCATCCCTCCGCCCAACTCTCCGCCCACGCGGCCTCTGTCTCTGGCCTCCCCGTCCCGACTTCCTTTGCCCAACTTTCTGACTCCCTCAGCCGCACGACTCTCTCTGGCCGGAGATCCCCTTTCCCATCGCCACCACCACATCTCCCCCTGCCCTAACCAAGGGAGCGGCACCTCCCTCATGAGGCAGGGCGCGACGGCGCTGCACGTGAGGCGGGGCCCGATGGGACGCGGCGGCGCTGCGCGCGAGCCGGGGCGCGACAGGGCGCGGCGGCACGGTTGGAGCCGAGGCGCGACAGGGCACGGTCGTCTCCTAGGTGCTTCCCCGGCTTGGATCCACGGCGGGGAAGCCCCCACACGCAACGACGGCATGAGGACGGCGCCAAGACGCGGATCCCCCTTCATGTCGACATGAGGTACGCCGCTGCTGCTCCTCTTCCTCCCGTCTCCCTCTCTTTCGGCGGCCTCCTCATTCTCTCTCTGCACCTGTGTCCTCTCTCCTTAACCCCTTTTTTTCCTCAAGGCGGGGATCCAGTGAGGAAGCGGTGAGGAGGAGGCCGACCGTGTCTAGAGCTGGCGAGGACGACTTCTCCGACGGCGGTTCCGACGAGCTGTGGTGGCGCATCGAGGGGAGGCGGCACGGCATGGCGGCGAGGGGAGGCAGCACGGCATGGTGGCGGTGGAGGCCCCCATGGCGAGCAGAAGCAGTTGCCGGTGAGCGCCCTCAATCCGGCGGCGGCGGCGCCCCAACCCTAGATGGCCTCGGCGGGCCCCTGGATGGGCTCGGCGGGCCTGACCAGTTTTTTTTGAAGTCATTAACCGCGACGGGCAACATAAGGCGCCCGCTGCAGTTAAAGTCATTAACCGCAGCGGGCGGCTTATGTTGCCCGCTGAGGTAATTCTATTTTCCACAGCGGGCACAGGCGTCCGCCACGGTGAGGTCACGATTAACCGCGACCTTCCATCCGTGGCGTTTGCTCTTGCCTGCTGCGGAAAACCAAAAGTGCCCGTCACGGTTATTCATTCTGTAGCAGTGGCGGCAGGCTTGTTGGCCTTCGACTCCGAGTGGCTCTGTTAGATACCCGGGCTTGTGCTCCCATGAGAAGGCCACCGTGCTGGTGTTGATGATGCTGTTGCTGCTTCTGCTGCCGGACCTGGACGCCACCGCAGCTTCCAGTTCCAGCTTCATGTCGTTGGCGTCCGAAACTCCTGGAGCTCGATCACACGCGACTACTTGAGCGATCAGTAAGCTCGACAGGCAGCAGAACAGAGTGAAGACTGAAGAGCTCGCGCCAAAGGGATGAGGCAGAGGAAACGACAGGGGAAACGTATGTACGCGATGTGCGGCAGCCGTGAGCTAGAGATGCGACGGGTTTCTTGGAGTTTTATAGCAGCAACAGCAGGAGGTAGGCAGGGTGGGCAGGGCCTTGATCCGCCGATGGCGATGGGGTTCGGAAATCAGAAGTGGTGGCATGACCGGCCGTGCGCGTCGTTTGCTGCAAGGCGTTGCGGCGGTTTTTCCTTCCTCTCGCTTTTGCTGATAATCTGAGGCATGCATGGTGGCTCCAACTGAACAGACACACGGATCGCTTTTGAGCTCAGTGGCTAACAGACTGCGCCGATCGATCGGCAGACGGCCGGCAGGGGCATGCTTGCCGCGTCCGATCGTCTAACGGCTGCCGGTATGCCGCACCACTGTGTTGTGTTTGGGTGAGTTTCAGTTTGGTATATACCTGTACGCGTACGGTGGTTTCTGTCTCTGTATATCGGCCGGTCCGGTTAGGCACACAATAGTCACAGTGCTCTACGTATCTTATTACTCATTTACCACGTGGGATTAACGTCTCCGCCAGGAGCTGTTTCACGTGCTCGACTGTTCGTCAGTGCCTCGATCAGCGTTGTATTGCACTTTCTCAGTTAAATGGAACCGGTTTCCGCCTTGGGCCTTTGTTTAATTTCACCAATTTATCCATTAAATTTACTACGTAGAATTTTTATTTTCGTCGCATCAAAATATCGACACATACATGCATGGAGTACTAAATATAGATGAAATCAAAAACTAATTATATAATTTTGTTGTACTTTACGAGATGAATATTTTAAGCCTAATTAGTTAAAGTTTAAATAATTTTTATCAAATACAAATAAAATGCTAGTCCCAATTCATGAAACTAAACAAGGCATTGGTAGTAGCGTAGCTAGGTGGTGTGCTTGCAGGGCCTCGGTCGCTGCCGCGCAATAGTTACAGTGCAGTACGTCTATACAGTTATACAGTACCAACTCAACGTGTGATATAGACGGGCTCTACGGCGCGGACCATTACCTTGTCCTTGTCCAGCGGAGAATGAATAATGGTCATGACCTGAACGCTAGAGTCTAAACGCAAGGGCCGTGACTTCCATGTTCGATGCGTACATTCAGAAATTATTAGGCAGAGCCCATCGAGTAATATGGAGACAAATGGGGTTCCAGTGTTGCAATGTCATCACTTCATCAGCGTCGACGTTGTGCGGTCTGCGCGCATGTGACTGATCGATGTGAGCAGGGAGATCCTAGTATCCTATCCTATCTTTCCATAGACTGCAACGCGGTCACGTTTTCAGGAGTTGTGGCCAAGTGATCGAAAAAAATATGGACCACTGGATCTTAATTAGACGGCTAAAATCGCTCTAAAAAGTCCACTGTTTACTACTGTTCATACGTGAATTGCTACGTATACCCGCGAAATATACCTAGAAATCTGGTATAGTAACTGTTCACATAGGAATTGGTACGGATACACGAGAAACGTACCCAGAAAAATAAAATAAGCATTTTTCCTTTCAAGAAAATTTATAAAAAAATTCTAAATAAACTAAAACCACCCTAAAGCCTACCAAAACATTTTGCACCCCTACTTCGTCGTCCAAAAATAAAAACAATTTTTAAATTTATATCGCAGACCACATACAATCGTATTTCAGTAATTCAACATAGTAAAAATCAACAAAACTAAATAAAAATTCTAAATAAATAATTTGGTACCCAAAACATGTTACACTACACACTTAATACAAATATACACATAAATTATGCATTAAAAAAAGGGCCTACTTTAGCGTGGCAACGCCGCGCCATATTCTAGTGATTCCTAGACCCAAAGCTCATTCTCTCCCACGTAAGCAGGCAACCGAGGTTGTTAGGCTCGTCATAGCCACTAGAATTTACGAAGTATACTAGCAAACATGTCATACCCGTGCACTGCAATGAAATATAATACGGCTCAGAACTGGACTATTGACAACCATTGGATGCGAGTTATATATTCTAACTCATATGAGGATGGACCGTTAGTCTCGATCATATATGAGACATGGAGGAGTTTTAAAATTAAAAAAAAATGTAAATCGCTCTTAATATTAGGTAGAAATACGCTTTATGTAATATTTATAATTTTGAATAGAGATTAAGGTTATAATGGATTTTGGTTAATTCCTTTTATTATTTTACATTTAAATGCAATTCCTGGTACTTTTCAGCATCCCTTAACCTTAAATATCACAATTGAAACATTTAACCAGGATCATAGTATTAGGTTGCTATTAGTTTTCTTTTTTTTTGGAAAAGAGTCTAGGTAGGATATCAAACAGAGCCTTCTTTTAGGACCAAGATACTATGAAATTCAAGATATATCGTAGGACCAGTATCGTCTTGTCTTTAAAGTTGGGTTCGGACTTTCTATGGTAATCTTGTAAAAGGGTCTTAGAAGGTCATCGAAATAACGATGGAGATGATCCATAACAACTGGGTAGTAGAAGAACGGTTGTATGTGTAGGTGGACTAGAGGTGCATTGAGGTTCAAAGGAAGAACGTCGAGTGGCAGAAGGATGACATAACATTGAAATCGGTTGAGAGCCAAAGTGGAAGAAAATGGTGGTTATTGGTAGCAAGAGAACAAGGGCAACAATGGAGTCGAGAAAGGCAACATGTGGGATGTCATATGTCACTTGAGTAACCAGAGTCAATGTAGTCGTCAAAGGTCTTATCGTTGCCTTTTCTTTCCTAAAAACGTTCCCTAGCAAATTTTTGTCCTACCACTGAGTTTCACCTGTCATTTTTTTTCATGGATGCGCGTGTGGCAGCATCAGACATGGTTTTCACTGTTCACTCTACTGATCACTCCCGCTTTTACTTTCCACGCGGCATAAACCGGCGCGGCGAAGTGTGCCTCCCATCTAGGAGAGTAGGAGTGAGCAACAAGTGAATGAAAATCACATGAAGAAAACATAGGGCAGGATTCAATCCTCGTCGAGTCCAGGACTCTTAGCCAGCCTGACGACACACTCCACGGCCCTACACGAGCTCTTGCAAGAGAGCCCGAGCCCACGCATCCCAAGTCCGAGGCCAAGCCCAAGCCCGGTCCAGCCAAGCAGCTTCCCGCCTCTGTAGTCCCTCCCGCCGTTGGCGCCGTCCTCCGTGCAGGCTAGGTAGGCTGCGAGGAACGGATCGTTCGCCGGCCTGACGCGGCGGCTGTTCCTCTGCTTTCTTCTCCCCGGCGGCGAGGCGGCCAGCGCGCCCGGACCTCCTGGTGGTGGCGGCACGCGCAGGCGGTGCCGGTGCGGGTGCGCCGTCACAGCCGCCGCAGCAGGCGCAGGCGCATGCTTCTTCGCGCTCGCCGGCGTCCTCCTGCTGACTGCAGCCACCGCGCGGGGCGCACCGCCAGCGGTGGGCTTGTTGGCCCCGGAGTGGCTCTGTTTGGACACCCCGGGCTCCTGCTCCCATGAGAAGGCCACCGTGCTGCTGCTGCTGCTGACGGACTTGGACGCCGCCACAGCTTCCAGTTCCAGCTTCATGCCGTGGTTGTCGTCGGAAACCCCTGGAGCTCGATCACACGCGAGCGATCAATAAGCTCGACAGGCACCAGAACAGAGTGAAGACTGAAGAGCAAGCAAGTGCCAAAAAGGATGAGGGCAGAGCCGCAGAGGAGACGAAGCGCCAAAGGCTGTAGCAACGCGACGACAGGGAAAACGTATGTAGGCGATGTGCGGCAGCAGTGAGCGAGAGATGCGACGGGCTTCTTGGAGCTTTATAGCAATAGCAGCACAAGGCAGGCAGGTTGGGCAGCGCTTGATCCGCCGATGGCGACGGGGTTCGATCGGAAATCAGAAGTGGTGGCTTGACCGACCGGCCGTGCGCGTGCGCGTCGTTTCCTGCAAGGCGTTGCGCCGGTTTTTCCTTCCTCTCGCTTTTGCTGATGATCTGCGGGCATGGTGGCTTCAACTGAACAGACACACGGATCGCTTTTGAGCCCGGTGGCTAACAGACTGCACCGATCGGCAGCCGGCATGCATGTTTGCCGCGTCCGATCATCTAACGGCTGCCGGTATGCCGCCGCACCACTGTTGTCCTTTGTTGGATCTGTTCGTGCATATATATATATATATATATATATATATACGGCAGTTAGGCACACAATAGTCATAGTGCAGTACGTAGCTTACTTCATTCAGGAGCTGTTTCTGTATATTGCACTTGATTCAGTCATGTGAAAGTTCAAATACCATGTGGGGATTCGTGTCTCCAGGAGTTGTTTCACGTGCTCATCGGTGCCTCAGCGTAGTTTTGCACCTTTTCAGTTAAAACCCGACATCCTTTGGGTGTGCTCGCCTCGGTGGCTGCCGCGCAATATTTGCAGATTTACAGTGCAGCACTCATCTTACTCACCCTGGCTATATTGGTGGACTTGATTGATTCATTCAGGTACTTATAAAGTACCACGTCAACGTACGTGTGATGGACTCATGGACCATTATCTTGTCCGCCGGAGAATGAAAATGAATAATGGTTATTATGACCTGAACGCTAGGTTACAACGCTAGAGTCAAAACGCCAGGGCCGTGACTTCCATGCCTAAAAAAATTATGCGGCAGACTTCCATGGACACAAATTGGGGTTCCAGGGCTGGAATGTCATCAGCGCCTACCGTCTGCGTCCACTGCACATATTTTTTTTCCTCGAATAAGCAAAAGATTTGTGTATCATTGTATTAAAAAGAATATCAGAAACAAACAACGACAAGTACAACCGGAGGTCTAACAGCCATCGGCCGGACCGTCCTAGCAACCAGAAGCAAAGTTCAATATCACATAAAGAACAAAAACCAGCAAGAAGCGATGCAACGACATACAAAGCGCCCGCCCTCTCCGACATCTGAGAGGAACTCACCACCGCCCCAACGTTTCATCGCAAGGAAACACGTGTCAAGAGCTTCAATCTGGCTTAACGTCAGGCTTGACGTCAGGCTCCCGCCGTGAATAGTGTCGCGTAAACTCTTGGGAGCTGGAGAACGTATTGCCGGCGGCGGCGCGATGCCTATCCTCATGTTGACCAGTACCTCGCCTCGCTTGGATATCGGTACGTGCGACAACGGCTAAGCGGCGATCCGAGTACTCCTTTTCGGCAGGGGATGCCGCCTGGTCGGCATCACCTGCTTTGGAGGGTTGGCAATCAATGGCGGGGCTCGCTGATACTGCACCTCCTCAACGAACCGAGCTAGACGGTGAGCGGCTTCGCGTGGCTTGGGTGTCGCGTTGTTAGTGGCGGACGACACCGGCAACTCCTCCCGCACCGGCGATAACGGAGGCGGATCCGTCGCTCGCAGGGCGAGGGTGTCTGCCTCACCCTTGGTGGCGGACAACACCGGCAGCTCCTCCTGCACCGGCGATAACGGAGGCGGACCCATCGCTCACGGGGAGAGGGTGCCACTGCACATGTGACTGATGTGACATCCTAATATCCTATGATTCATATATCCAACCCAAAGCTCGCACTCTCACACGTTTTTTATAAAGAGTGGAGGGGTTTGCACCCCTCACTCTCTCACACGTAACCATGCAACCAAGGTTGTTAGGACAATTGTAGTCATGGCCTTAGAACTGGACTACACTCAATGATTGGACGCGAGTTTTATATTCTAACTCATATGAGCAGTCTAGACCACGCAAATGTGGCATGGAGGGCGCGAGATGGTATTGGAAGAAAAAAAGCGGGTTGAAAGAAACCATCCGCTCTTAATATTAGGTGGAGATATACTTTATGTAATACTTATAATTTTGTATTGAGATTAAAGTTTACAATGTTGATTTTGATTAGTTTATTTTATCTTACATTTCGGTATAATTCTTAGTATTACTTTAAACACCATTGACTTCAAATGGTATTTTATCACAATTAAAACATTTTAAAGGCCATTTGTATCAATTATTGTATGGTATCGTACAATTATAGTATTAGATACTATGGGATTTTAGTGTAGGATTGTTGGGAGCCTTCTTATAGGATATCAGTATCGTCCTGTCTTTAGAGCTAGGTTCACATTTTCCATGCCCATCATGTAAAAGGGTCTCTTTCTTTTTTATTTTTTGTGGACAATGTAAATGGGTCTCTAGAAGGTCGCCGAAATAACAATGGAGGTGGTCCGCAACAATAGGGTAGTGGAAGACTCGCAGTGCAGGTGTGGTCGAGAGGTGCATTGAAATTGAGGTCCAATGGAACATTTAATTTGTGGAAGAAGGATGACACAACATTGAAATTGACCAAAAGGTGTAATGGAAAAATGGTGGTTAGCAGCAGCGAGAGAGCAAGGATGTGAGGGTATCGTTAGAGTTGAGCAAGAAAACGTGGGATGTTAAATTTTACTTGAGCAACCAGAGCTAATGCAGTCACTGAAGATTTCATCATGGACTAATATTTTCTTTCGCAAACCATCCTAAAACGATGCTAGTGGTGAAGAACTACTAGAGGCGATGAAGGGATGGTTCAAAGGCTGGTGTTGCTATAAATGCTAATCTGGTGACGCGCAATGCCACCTTTTTCATCTATTGGTTGTCTAGCATTTCCCATAATTATGAAGATATGCTCATTAGAGAATAGTAAAAGGAAGTTGTGCTAAAATTACAAAATGGTGGAATAATTATATCGGTGCTACAACACTTTTTCTAGATGCTTTATGCCATATCACCACCAACTACAACCACAAGATGCCCTCCTCAAAGGTCTCTAACAGTATTATCCATGTCTAGCCATGTCGCACACACACATATGTATACAATATTTTCACATGCCATTTTTCTATCAACTCGTTTAATTAGCAACATGTAATCCCCATGGGTGAGAGGGTTGTGCTCTCTTTTGCCCAAGGCTGGTCACTCCGCAATTGACGAACAAATAATGTGATTTTGTCCTATTTGGGTTTTAGCACATGTTAACGCTAGCATTCCACACGTGTGGTATCCCGATTTGTTTTTTAGCACATGTTAATAATGCTAGCATCCCACATGCCGCACTATTTTGAGCGGAGAGGGTGGTTTGGGGCATTGGGCTTTCCACCACACGAAGACCGACTGAATCAGGAATTTTTTTTATTAATAAATTTATTTTTTAAAAAAATTACAAAATTAGTCTACGTTTTTAAAAAATTACAGGAATAGGCCACCAGTCGCCCGTTGGAAGGGCGACCAGGCCCAGGTCGCCCGGCCAAATGGCGACCAGGTCCAGGTCGCCCGGCCAAATGGCGACCAGGCCCAGGTCGCCCGGCCAAATGGCGACCAGGCCCAGGTCGCCCGGCCAAAGGGCGACCTGATTTTTTGGATTTTTTAAATAATATTTATTTATTTAGAAATTTCAGGAAAAATTTCGGTTTTTTAAATATTATTTATTTATTCGAAAATTTCAAAAAAAATATCGAAGTGGGAGAAATAGCAAAAATAATACGCAGTCATGCAATTGGCGTGCGAAAACGCCGTTGTCGTGTGCTCGCCCAAACTTAATAGATGAAAAAATACAACAGTGAAACATTAATTAAGTTGTAAAAACTAAAATAGTATCAGTACAATATCATAGAAAACAACATCGGCGGCAAATCATACAAAACTAATATCGTCCACGCTTAGGTGCAACACCCCTAATCGTGCCAGGCTTTGGTGCTCTGCGGCCCGCTCGCACATGGCTGGCTGAGTAAGTAAGCGGCGAAGGAGGAACTGTAACACGTGCAGGACGGCCTCCAGCAGCAGGTGGTGTCGTGTACTCGTCCTGTGAGGGTTGTGTCTGTGGTGGTGCTTCACGTAGCTGCGATGACGCAAGTACGTCCGCCGGCTCCTGCTGCAGGTAACTCTCAAGGTCGAAGGGTGTCGGGGATCGCTGACGAAAAGTGTCAGCGTGCTCAGAGATGTCCGATCCCTCGTAGTCGTAACGGGTCGTCCCTAAACATATAAGACCAACGTTATGATAACGCTGATGGTAAAACTAATATATAACGTGTCGAACTCTTAAAAGTAGGTCATACCTGGAACCATGGGTACAGCGTGTGAAGAGGAACCTCCGAAATCGAACTGATGCCGCGAACCGTCAAAGTGCATACCTGACCATGCAGAGTGAATGTAATGTTACGAATAAAGCAGCATTAGATAATATAATTAAATTTCACCACGATATCGTACCTGTAGGCATGTGAGCAGGCTGCGAAGATGATCCAATGATATCGAACTCCGGACGCCAACCGGCAGAGTACGTAGGTGGACCTGAATAATGAAACTTATAAGTAACGAACAAGTTAGCATTACTACATACGAAGAAAATATAACTTACTCACATGTTTGGTACGTAGGCCGCGGAGGTAGTGGCGCCGTCGGTCCGTCAGGCCTGTGTGTCACGTGTGAAGGTCGAGGGACGGCATCCGGCTGTCGCCCGCAGGGCCGGCACGATGTCAACTTGACAATGTTTGCAGCAGAGTCGTACATCCTCTGGACCGCAGCGGTAAGCTCGTGGCTGGTCATCTGAATGCCCTTCCTCAACCGGTGCAAGAGCGATCCACCATCCACAGTGATACGGTGACCCATGTCGGCCTATTAACAAAACAAGAACATTGAAGTAATTACGATAAGAAAAATATTAAACGAAGTGGGTTGAAGTTCATAAAGATCGTACCGCCAACGACAACGCCTGATCTCTGTGCACAGGGTACGTGTCCGTCAACCTGGGGACGTGGGTCCGTGGCTCCGCTGGTGTATACGTGACTCTGATCCGTGTGCGAGGAATATACCAACATAAGTAGTCCCCGTAAGCCTGCAAGGAAAACGGTCTGGGCTCGTAGGTCACATCATGTAGTGCGTTGGCCCACTCGTCGACCCACGGCTGTATACGGGAGGACCAAGTAACGCCTGCCGGTAGACCCCTCCGCACGTAACTATGGATTTCAAAACATATTAATTATCTTTCTATATATATTAAATACTCAATCAGAACGAATTAATTGTCTTATTCTTACCCGTGCACCGAAAGAGGAACAATATGGGCAACCGGAAGTGGGAACGTCTGGTTACGACCAAACTGCCGCATCACTCTGTGAGGAGCGTAGTCCTCGACAAAGATGTCGAAAACGACAGCCTTACGTGTCATCCAGTACTCCTGATCCCTCGTGCAGAACGACGACAACCCATTAGGCGCTCGTACGATAATCTCCTCCATGCTGTAAGGTGTCCAGCGGACATCGTCTGGCCTAATCCGGTCGAACGCCGCCATGTACTCAGGATAGGCTCTGTGAACCTGAATGTTTGCCCAAGTAGACTGTATAGAAAATAATAGTAAGGTGCAATTTATTCAAAAATAAATAGAAACAGGTTCAACCGCGATATAGAAGACTTACCCGCCGCCGGACCCACAACGAACCCATCGTAGGGCCGTCCTCCTCCGTCTCCCTGTACAACCCTGCTCCGTAAGTCGAGAAATCCATGACTGGTCGTCCAATACTAAACCGCTCGTACGACCAGAGTTGAAGTAATAGTGGACAACCAGAGAGGATAGCTGACGGGTCGGTCTTTGTGCAAGCATCACAAAGACCTCGGTACGTGGCTGCCAAGATAGCGGACGCCCAACTGTACTGCGGCATGGCGTCGAGCGGTGCGTCCGCTATCTCGCGCGCGAAGTGGATCAAGTGCTTCGCGACAGAGTTCCCATGCGACGATGTGAACATTATCCAACCAAACAACCACAACAGATAGGCCTCCAAGTGCCTCGACATAGTGGCCTCATCCGCCGCAGGGTGGATATACTCGGCCTGAATTAGAAAACAGAAGTTCAAATTTCATTTAACATACATATGAATATTTGATGTTAATGAACTATATCACAGTGTTATCTATTTACCTGAAACTGCAAGAGCCAGGTCTTCGTAGGCCCGTGATGCTGGTTTTCAGCAAGAGTTTGATACTCTGGAGCGTCTGGTCGACGCACAACACCCTCGAAACGGACTAGAAGGTCCTCACGCCAAGTGGCCTCCACGTCTGGACGGCTGACGGCCTGCCCAGCAGTGGTGACACCAAGTAAGTAGGAGACGTCCTCAAGTGTGGGAGTCATCTCCCCGCAAGGAAAGTGGAACGTGTGCGTCTCAGGCCTCCAGCGGTCCACCAATGCCGCAAGTAAGGAACGGTCAAAGTTGAACCGTGTCACCGCATCGGCCGGGGCCTCAACAGCACTAGCCTGCACAAGCCTACACAGAGGCAGTAGACCAGCTGCTCGTAGCCTGTAGCAAATACAACATTTATATATAAATATATATTACCAAATCGTCTGTATGAGTAAAACAAATAAGTGCGCGTGTTATCATGCATACCTCGGTATCCATCGCTCGTCGAGCCGCCACAACTCCTGAGGTACCCTAGGCCGTAGAACAGGTAGCTCAGCAGCTGTCACAGCACTCAAGTAGGACCGGTGGCGCTGGTCCAACTGTGCGTCCAACAACTCCAAGTGTCCCTCATCCATCGCCATACCTAAAATATCTTAATAATGTAAAAAAATAATGCACAAATATAATTACTACTATGAAACAAAAAAATCAAAAAAAAGCAGACATACTATTATTTTTAAAGAGCATTTTCGCCTTGATTCCAGAATCCACGACGTGCACGAGGGCGCCGGCCGTCTTGCGGATTCCCTGAAGGTTCTGCTTCTGCAGCTCCCTCTGTGGTGGTTGCACGCGTGCACTTTTTGTAAGTATGTCCTGTGCCATTGCACTTGGTGCACCGATGCTCCAGTCTTCCCACTTCTGAGTCATCCATATCATTTCTAATGCGCCGTGTCTTACGACGACCAGGCTTCTGTCTTAATTTGTCCTTATCGGGCCCCCGCAGGTAATTACTTCCAGGATTGTTTGTAAAACTACCAAATATTGCGAAACCATAAATCTCTGCATTCCAGGTTGTCATGACTACCTCCTTCGTAAAATAATGTGAGACATACGGCTTCGGGGACAAATTAGTAAGTGAACAAGCTGCTATAACATGTGAGCACGGTCTGTGTAGAAGTTTCGGTTTCATGCACGAACAGCTGCATGAGTTATAACGAATAACACACTCTTGTGCAATTCTCTCTCGATTGCCACCACGACGGCCCCGATCCCTACACAGAACTTCAAAGCGATTCTCTGCTGTGCCCATAGGACGTGCACGATGCAAGCTTGCCTTCTCCACCTTTTTTTCATGTAATTTGTCATGAATGTTGAAAAAATCAATGTATTATCTGACATCGCATTAAAAGCAACCATATATCTTTCACGGAAGTACTTGCATGTTCCATGCAAAATACCCTCTACGATTGCTACAAGAGGTAATCCTCTCATGCCTCGAATGACCCAATTGTACACCTCCGCCAAATTTGTTGTCATTATTCCAAACCTCGCCCCATCTGTGTCATATAATAATGACCACTTCTCCTTTGGCTCGTACTCAATCCAATCTGAGAAGCACCTGATTGATGACCCCGACCTCCGAACCACGTTCCTCAAGGCATCCGTTGGAAGGCCTGAAAGAGGAACAGACATATCATTCGGGTCTTGATTCGTACGAGTCGCTAACTCTTCTATTTGCTTTATTGTTAATTCATCAAGACGTTTCCACATTGCATTGAATTTTCTTTGTTGGTTCTGATTGCACAACCTCTTAAACATATTCATAAGGTGTTTATTTTTGAAATGGCTGAAAAAATTTGCACCCAAGTGCCTCATGCACCATCTTGATTGTATGTCCGACCATCGAGGAGGAAGATCACGCTCCACTGAACCATATTGCATATCCGTTATCGCCTTCAACAAACCGGCATGTCGGTCATGTATGACACAAACATTAGGTCGTCCTTGCACCACTGCTAACTTCACACGCTCCAGAAACCAATACCAACTATCTGTGTTCTCACTTTCCACAAAAGCAAAAGCAACTGGTAGTACTTGATTATTCCCATCAACACCAATAGCAGTTAGAATCTGACCTTTATACTTTCCTGTTAGAAATGTACCATCCATGCATAAAACAGGTCTGCAATGACGAAATGCCATTATACATTGACCTAGTGCAAAAAAGGCTCGACGAAGTATTAACTTTCCGGCCTCTTTTGGATCAAACACATCCATGATATCATAATATGTACCAATATTTCTTTGTCTGATGGTTTCTAACAATCTTGGTAGGTTCTCATAAGATGCTTCGTACGAGCCAAATCTCTTCTCAATGACCTTCTGTTTCGCTCGCCACGCCTTCGAATAGCTGATGGTGTATTTAAAATCTTCCTCTATAGTAGTCACTATAGATTTCGGCTCATACCTTAAATTATCAACAATTCGATTATACATGTACTCTGCAATGAAGCTCGATGTAAGAGCAGTATTGGACTTCTCTAATTCTTGAAACTCACATGTATGTTCTGTTACTATAGAGCACTTCCAAATTGTACTCCATTTTTACTCATAAGCATGTACCCTAAATGGACAGTCCGAAAACACACATTTAACATCATATAGTTTCTTGTTGGACTTCACAACTACAAAAGACCGCTTCATTGACAGAGACCAGTACTTCACGGCACTCATCACTTCATCTTTGCCTTTGTACATAGCTCCCTCTATTAGTTCATTCTCATGATATTCCCACGGCACAGAATTTCCTTCGTTGATCATCAAATTCTTCGAACTGTTACTCTTCCACTCCAGTGGGACAGGAATTTCATTCTCATCTTCAGATGACTCAGTTTCAGATATATTCTCATTCTCCATATCTTCCATCGCCATCTCTTCAACTATATGCTCTATGCGCTCTCCTTCGTCCGCTTCACCCGTCGGTACCATAGATGACAGGTGATGATCACCCTCTTCATTATCTTCCTCATTATCATTGTAATTGTCATGGCTCGGACCTCCTTCTTCTTCTACACCGTGTACCTCATGAACCTCCTTCGTATATGCCTGAACAAGAAGGACTAGAGGCCACCCACGTTCTACAGCTTTGTTGACGTATTTTCTCCATGTTGATGTTGCATTAAGCGGTACTAACTCCCAAAAAGTGCCCTCCCGAGCACGACTAACGATACCCATGACCTTAACATCATGTTGGTTGCTGTCAAGCCCAAATATTCGCATCAACCAATTCTGCACACCACTAATTGTTCTCTCATTTGCCCTAGACACCCATCTAGTTACTGAGGCAAATCCTGACAGATCAACCCCGTGTACACCTTGAATAATTTCTCCTTCCCCATAATAAATTTGAAATCCTAACTTCTCCGACATCTGTGTAACCTAAAAATTTCAGCTAAAATACCTTTTCAGTAATATATTACTAATATTATTTCAACTATAACTATTTAATTTAACAATATATATAAAATAAGAATATAAATAATACTACCGAAATATAATATTAATCGCTTAACTGCTCATTACATTATCTAACAATTAATATAACACACATTAAATAATTATATATAAAATTATTTTTTTACTTACCGAAAATTTTCCTCTTCCTCTCTTCTCCTTCTTCCTCCTCCTCTTCTTCCTCCTCCTCCTCTTCTTCTTCTTCTCTTCTCTTCTCTTCTCTTCTCTTCTCTTCTCCTCTCCTCTCCTCTCCTCCTTCTGTTCACTTCTCCCAGCCGGCGGCGCCACGTCGCCCCGTGGCCGGGCGACATGGGCCAGGTCGCCCACTGGTCGGGCGACATGGGCCACGTCGCCCATCGGCCGGGCGACGTGGGGCCCGCCCATGGCAGTGCACGGCCAAGTCGCCCACTGGTCGGGCGACATGGGCCACGTCGCCCGGCCGATGGGCGACGTGGGGCCCGCCATGCCACGTGCACGGGCAAGTCGCCCACTGGTCGGGCGACATGGCCCAGGTAGCCCGCCAGTTGGGCGACAAGGCCCATCTTCGCCCTTCCAACGGGCGACTGGTGGCCTATTCCTGCAATTTTTTAAAAATGAAGACTAATTTTGTAATTTTTTAAAAAAATAAATTTATTAATAAAAAAAATTCCTGAATCAGTGCGTGGCCTCGGGCCTCGTTGGGCCAAAGAAAAAGATCAGGCTTGGGCCACCAATTCAGTTATGTGGACCCGTTAAACAGAAAACAACCGGTTTCCCGTTCCTGCGTTCCCCTTCTCCTCGCCCTGCCAGGTGGAATGGAACGGCTGCCTATATAGGAGGACAACAGGTAGCACCCACGACTCATCAAGGAAAGGAAAGGAGTCTTCGTGATGCGGACGTCCCCCCAAATCCGCATACTGAACTTCTGTTTCCCCTCCAAAATCATCATCAGATCCCCTTGCTCCGGTGCAGATCTCTCCCGATCGGCGCTGGTGGGCGACCTCTCCTCCACTTTCCGTGTCTGAAATCAATCGATCTCTACTAGTTTCGCAACTTGTTTTCTCGAGGGTTTCGCCCCTCAATTTGATTTCAACTTTTTAATTTCTAATGATTAATGAAGGGAGCTGGGTCACATCCACAGGCCGCGGCGTCCGTATCCGATGGCCGCGGCTGCAGTGCCCCCGACGCTCCCAAATCGATTCGACGAGGTTTCCATAGCCTTGGCCCGGTGTAAAAGATGGGTTCTTGGGTTATACGCGCCTCGCACATGCACAATACGCGCTGAATTTTCTCGCTTTCCCAATCCTTTCGTCGTCTTCCGTTTTTTATTGTTTGACGCCTACTATGATTTTCCCAGGTATGCCTTAATCGTGGTACCTTTCTCAGATCTTGGCTCCGAGCACAACTGTAATTGGGATTTATGATTTGTTCTTGTTACACTGTCCACCTTGAGCAATGGATGGTTTGCATGAGATGAGACTCTGGCATATAGGGACACTGGATCCAACTCTCAAGTTTCAGTCTTTTTCTAATGTGGATAATCTGATCTTGTGGCTAGTTCTCCTGGCCTGGCAATATATATAATATCTTCCAGATGCCCATGCTTCATCTGGCCGGCTCATATTTTACATGCTCTGTTTTCAAGGATCTGATAATGTACTGTATTTTGCTAGCAGTGTTTGTTTCTTTTCTTCTGATCTCGGGTTTTAGGAGATCCAGGGGGAGTTGTGGTCATCAAGGGATCCACGCATACCAACTGTCCAGCAACCTCACATTTCCTTTTCAAATTTCAACGTAGTCATTTGCGATCTGGTAAGTTCAATTATAGTATAATACACTACGTCATAAAAGATTTGTAGGGACGGCTCCAGGGACTCCACAGGGCGGTTGGCCTAGCCACCCTCCTCAAAGTGTTCTTACAAATCAAAACACTATGGGGACGGCTGGCCCAACCGCCCCTAACGTAAAAATACCATTTTTAGGGGCGGTTGGATCACCAGCCGCCCTCTATAGTGAATTTCGGAAAACAAAAAAAAACTCAAATGGGCTAGGATCCGCCGCTGGTGAGGCCATTCCCACCTCGCTGCATCTGCCGCCGGGGTCTCCTCGCCGGATGCGCAGAGGAGATCGGCCTCGTCGGATACGCCGTCGGGGAGGTCGTCCTTGCCGGATCCGTCGTCGGAGGACGGAGCTGCAGCGCTGGAGCCTGCCGCCCGGAAGCTCCGCCTAGCCGGATCCACGCCCTCCTCCGCTGGAGAACTACCTGAGCACCCGCTCAAGTCCGCCGCCCCTCCGCACCACTGGATCGTGGCCGGATGCACCGGATCAGTGAGCCCCGAGGCCGGGCGTCGTCGGATCCGCCCTCGATCCGCAGTCTTCTCCACTGGAAAATCGAATAGGAGAGAGAAGAGTGAGGGAGATGAAGAGGGGAGAAGCGTGAGGGAGATAAAGAGGGGAGAAGAGGCCTCCACCTTCGCAGCTGCACCAGATCCGCTCGATCCGCACCGTGGTGGTGGAACCTGAGCCGCTGGACACCGGGAGGAGGTGAGGGAGCGACCTCGCGCCGCTGTGGCCTCGATCCGCGCGCGCCGTCGGCCGCCGTCGTGGGAGGAAGGGTTCCTTTCCACCGGGACGGGGCCATCGCCGCTGCTCCAGGGCTGGGGGCGCACCGTGCCGGTCAGGGACTTGCGAGGCCGCGTCGGTGGGGGAGGGCCGAGCCGCGCGCGCCGCATCTCCGGGCGCTGCCTCCCTCACCGCAGCTCTAGGCGCGCGGCCGCGACGTCGCAGGTGGGGGAGAAGGGGCCGCGGCGCCGCGCTGCTCAAGGAGGGGCGGGACGGGCCGCACGACGACGGTGGGGGGCCGGTGGATGGTCTGTGTCGGCTGCTAGGAGGGGCGGCCGTGCGCGCCGCAGTGGAGGGCCGGGGCGCGCCGCCGCGGGTGGGGCACAAGCGCCGCCGCGGCTGCAGCTCACGACGAGTTCAGGAGAGGATAGAGACTAGAGGAGTGGAAGAGAATGAGAAGTTAGGATTTTCATTTGTTTTTATACTAGGGTTTTCTGTCCGGATGATCTGTGACCATCGAATTGAAATCAAAGGGTGAGATTTGCTTACCATTAGGGTTTCACGTGCTGGGCTTTTTGGAAGTCGAGTGGGCCGCTTGGGCCTCTGGCAAACAACAGGTCTGAAGGCCACTTCTAGTCCAGCTCTTTTAAAGGCATATAAATAAATTTTTATTTTTATTTTTCTTTTTTGTTTTTCTTTTTTAGACAAAATACATATAAATCTGAAATGCAAATTATATCTATGCGCCTAGCATAATTTCAAAATAAAGTAGACGACCTCAACAGCTTTTTGTACAGTTTTTGAATAACTTTTTAGGTTTTTTGATCTTTTTTATTATTATTATGTTAGTTTGTGTCTCATGCAACGCTAAGAAAAATATAATAAAACATATAATTATCATAAAAACCTAAAATCTTGTGTGGAACCATATTTTGGGTGTAGATGACTGCCAAAAAAATTTAAACTATTTCGACATAGGAGAAGTCTACATGCTTCACAGAGGTATACAAAACCATTCATCAAAATCAGTTTTCGAAACCTAAATGGTCTCAACTTAAAAAGTAATGAATACCAAGTTTGATAGACTCATTGAGATCTACATTTGATATATGGATCATTTTTGTATTTTAGAAAGTGTTAGAAAACTTTAGTTCTAAATTGACAAGTCTCACATATAGTTTTATAAAGTCTGTGTGAGATTCAAGATTTTGTGACTAGTGTTTATTAATATTTTCTCAAATGCAAAAATGACCTATGTATCAAATGTATATCTTGATGAGTTATACAAACATGGTATTCAAAAGTTTTTTATTTGAGGCCATTTAGTGCCTCACTTGACCAAGTCAAATCTTGGATTTTAAAACATGTGACTAGTGTTTACTAACACTTTCTTAAATGCAGAAATGACTTATATAGTAAATATAGATATTGATTAGTTTTATAATCTTGGTATTCAAAATTTGTTCATTTGAGGTTATTTAGTGGCTCAATTGACCAAGTTTGACCAAGTCAAATCTTGGATTTTTGAAAAATATCACTTTGACTGCAGTTTTTGAAACCCTAAAATATTTCATCTAGAAAAGTCATGAATACCAATTTTGCTAAACTCATCAAGATCTACATAAGTTGTTTTGGTCAACTTTTCATTTGACAAAGTTTGAGCCATTCAAATTTTGATTTTTTAAATTTTCACTGCTCAAAACTAGTTTTCGGAACCCCAGATAGTCTCAACTCGAAAAGTCATGAATACCGAGATTGGTCTACTCATCAAGATCTACATTTGATACATAGTCTATTTTTGCATTTGACAAAGCGTTCGCAATGTGTAGTTCTAAATCCACAAGTCCCACGTATAGTTTCATAAAGTCTACGTGAGATTCAAGATTTTATAACTAGTGTTTACTAACACTTTCTCAAATAAAAAAAGACCTATGTATCAAATATATATCTTGATGAGTTATATAAAAATGGTATTCAAAAGTTTTTTATTTGAGGCTATTTAGTGTCTCATTTGACCAAGTTTGATAAATAGCATAATAGGGGCGGCTAGTTCACTAGTCGCCCCTAAAAATCAGCCCCAAAAATTAGCCTCATTTGTAGGGGCGGCTGAAAACACCAGCCGCTTTACAGTGCTATTTGTAGGGGCGTCTGGTTTGCTAGTGACGACACATCCCACTGTAAATGCGGCTTAATCATAAGCCGTCGCTACAGTGCCAGGGGCGTGGCTCTTACAAATCACTTTTCATGTCCTGATAATATACTACATTTTCGATCTGTTTTAGGATTAGGAAGCAGAAGGCTTCAACAATAATAATTATATGCCCGACAAAGTCCCTGGCGTCATACTCAAACTGCCATACGGTGGTAGTAGATACGGAGTATGAAGAAAAAATTTTGAACGATAAATCTACTTCTCTTGAATGTCTAACCAACTCCTCTATGTTCTTTGCTAAATAAGGGGCCACAAAAGTCTTACATCTTTCCGATATTTTTGTGTAATTTTAAATGTGAAGCTTGATCCTTGCTATATAAACAAATTTGTGCTAAAAACTTGAATTGTAGATTTAGAAGGGGAAAAAATCTAAAACTGGTTATTCATACTATAATTCTGTCCCAGAAACATGATTTGTAATTTTAAATTGAAGGGGGAAAACGGAATTCTAGTGAACGATATTAACTTTGCCTTCTGTATAATTCTACTATAATTTGGCGGCAAAACCTTGATTTATAGATTTATTATAGACAGAAAATTAAAATTAAGAATTCATAAGATGATGCAAAATACTTCTAAGAGCTTTTTCAAAAGTTTGCTAAATTTTACTTGATAAATCTTATGTTTTGCCAAGTCTCAAAAAGATATGCTAAATAAAAATACAGTACGTCTCTAATAGTTTATTATTTAGACTTGGTAAAATAAAAAAATAAAGCCTCCGAGATGTTTTTTTTTCCCGGGCGCTATTCCTTTTCGCGAGAACCCTTCTCCACGCCGCTACTACGCCGCCGCCGCGTCTTCCCTTTTTGCAACCGGTCTTCAGGTCCTCCCAGGCGGATAACAGCTTCTTCCCGCTGACCACTTCTCACTGCCCACAAAGAGCACAGCAGGCACACGGACGACACGAATCATCCTTGGATTGCTGGTCACCAACCCAACAGGAGCACGAAATCTTGTGCCCCATCCATCAAACTAATTCATCAGCAGCAGCTCTGTCAAAGCAGATCAGGATCTGCCGGCCACCGCGACAACCTGGACCTTCGACAGTTGTGCAAAAACATACGGCAGTACAAGCAGCAGGACCATGCACGTTGAATTACAGAACACAAATGAATTACATACTGCTGAATAGATGACCAATATTTAACTGCAACTAAATCCCATATATGAAATTGTACTTCGACAGTTGTTCTGCAGAAAGCAACATCATGATCACCATTGAGAAGAATGTCCGTCAAGAGCTCATCTCCTTCCATTCGGATGAATCTACAAACAAATAAAGAAAAAAATACAAATGGAGATGAATGCTAGCGTGACTATCACATACAGGGCAACATGATGACAGCAGTATAATGCTAGCGCGTCCATCAGATGAACCCTGACTACACGATGACTACCTACTGCATTGCCTAGCGTGACCAGCCGGCCATCAGAGACCTACACCTTGAAACCTAGCAGACGCCGATGTTGACAACGAGAGAACCACCGGCAGGCTATACGAGGAAAAATGACGAAGTGAAATAGAGGGAACAACATACCTCAACGATGGACGGCAGTCGTCGGCGCAGACGAGGGTTCTGCTCGCGCAAAAGAAAAATGAAGAACGGCTGCGGCACACATATTCATTCCATCATGATCGGGCTATTCGCGCGCGGGGGAGAAGGGTCGCGAGGGCTTCGCGCGCGCGGGAGAAGAATCGGCGCCGCGCGAAACACCGATGTCAAGTCGCCTATCAACGCGTATATTTGCCAAGTTGGGGAGGGAATATTCCAAATTATAAAAAATATCAAGTTGAGATGCCAAATTATTAGAGTTTATTTTTCTTGTTTTGTCAAAAATTTGTAGACGCTAAATAGATTTGCCAAACTCTTGGAGTTGCTCTGAGGCTGTCTTTAGGAAAACTGATGCCAATAAGATTTGAAGGGGAAAAAAATCCACAATTCGCGTCATATAATATAATACACTCGTAATACTCAATGAGGAAGTTTGCGTGGGCTTATTGGGCCGTAAGTCTAAGCTGTACAAATTCCAGATCAGGAAGCCCAGCAAAAATTTGGTAGGGCTCCCAGTTCCTTCTAGAAAGTTCTCACTGGCCACTCGACTGCAAGACACCATGCGACATCCTACAATCCTCGCTAGCTAGAGAGGTGGAGAGCCGGCGCCGCCCTGTCCTACGAGCACGAGGAGACCACGGCGCTCCTTCCGCCGCGCGCCGAAGGCTGTCTTCATCCGTCTCGCGCGCGGCCGACTGCCGCGTTCCCGTCCCCCCCGTCGGTGTCGGGTGCCGCCGTTTCTGCAGGGACGCCATGTCGGCGCACCCCCGTGAAGCGATTCCGCCGCCCATGACCCGGGGAGGACCCAATCGCGGCAAGTCGATCCCTATCTCATCTCCAGGCGCTCGGCGGCGGGAGATCCTTTCCGTTGCTGACAGCAGGTCCTAGTAGCGTCAACGGTCTGTCACTGCATAAGCTGCTACGTGAGCCATTGAGCCACCCTGCTCCTGCTGCGCTGATCTCCTCCGGTGAGTTTTGTGTGTTTGCTTGTTTGATATTATTCAGCTAAATCATTGTAGACGATGATGGTGGATTTGAGTTGAAAGTGGCTTCCCTGCAGTTTAGTATGTTCTGGCGATTGCTTCTGTTCTGTACTTGCAACTGATTACTTCCACGTTTGTGTTAATTGCTACGGAGTAATTAGCATTCTTGTGAAGTGGTGTCACTATATGTTACAAAATAGGGTTCGTCGGGGCAATGCAATATTTATATGTAATTAGAAAGGGCAAGGCAAGTGTTGAGCAAGCATCATTCAGTACTGAATAAATTGTTGTAGCAAAACTAAAATGTGTTAGTGTTCAGGGGTGTGGTGATGATGCAATATTTCTGCTGCCTTTACAGTATCTTAAAATGTTCTTTTCTTTGCGTGCTCGTTGTGGCAATGCAAATTGAGTTGATTAAGATAACTCAAGGTTATGAGGAAATCTGGGATTTTCCCAGAACAACTTTCTCCAACTACCAGTGGTTAGTAGGGATATGTTATTTTCAGTTCCCTTTGTCAGACAATGAGCAGTGCTACTTCTTATGTAGTAATGTTGGCATGCACTACTACCTTTTAGCATAGATTACCTACCTAATTCTGAATTTGTTTAACTGGGCATTATGTAATCTTCTCACAGCTACCTATTACCTACTTGTTACCAATCTGAGTGTGCCGTGTTATGTTCAAACGCTCAAAATTCTGGTTTAATCAATAGCACTTGAAGCCTCCCTCCTGGCTGCAGCCGATTTACTTGTTCGGCTGCCAGGTGCCATGGTTGGGTGGCTGGATGCCCATGGTTGGGTGGCTGGATGCTGCTGGCCTCGACTGGCTTGACGACTGTTCTGTGGCCAGTGCATGGGTGGTGCAACGAAAAATGGCTCTGAACCTTGCAATCCAGTGAAGTTAGGAGAAACTCAATGAAAACAACTAATGACATGGGAGTTTCAAAAAATGGGGATCGGGTAGCTGCTATGCTACGGTTGTATTTTGGGGATTTTTTTTAGATTTGTTTTTTGTCCAAGTTTTATGGATGCTCTTTGAGTTTCTCTTATTCTGACCCCAAAGCACAAGCACGTTGACCAAATCTCTCCCAACACCCTTCTCTTTGCTCTCAATTCGTCATCGCAGCCTTATCGATTTGGAAAGATATTTGGCCTTTGCCCTCTTATTGCTGAGACCGAGAGTTTGCTCTGCCTGAGTTTCTTGTGTCCATCACACTTACTTTTCTTGCTTTCTTGAATTTTTGCTCCACCTATTTATTAATGGGAGTGGTCATTTACGAGGAGCTGTGGTTTCTAGATTCGATGGTCATGGCACTCTTCCAGCCACTCCCAGATCAATCTGGGGCTCTAATAGCCGCTGCCCGAATAAATTATGGGCTTCTGGTTACGCACCCTCGCACAACAATTTGATTGCTGCAGCTCTATGTTGTAGCCATTTTTTCTCTTCAATCAATGTTAGTTGGGACCTGGTGATGTAGATCTGCCTGTGCTGCGTGGCAGTGATGACAAAAAAGTTATTTGGTTGATCATGATTCTTAATGCCATTTAAGGATCAAATCATGATGATTGTATTTGTGCGTGTCTGAGCCAATGCAATGCAGAGTCCATACCAGCTTTTCTTCTGATATTTTCATCCTTGATTTTTATTCCTTCTGTTATTTTCTGGCAGAGGCGGTTTTGTGTCTGATCCTTTGTGTTCTTGAAACTTTTGCTCTACAAAGGATTTTGCACTATTGTTTATTTGATTTTGGTCATGGGATGGTCAGGATGCAAATATCCTTTTATCTGCAGCTGACAGGATAAATGGCAAAGGGATAGATTTTCATCTTGTATTTATATGTAGATTGGATTTCTTAGTAGTGTCTTTGGCTCATATGGCATGGCTGGGATGACGAAAACATACGTTTCTCGATCCTGATACTTGATTTTTTTTCAAGGACCAAACTTTGATGACCTTTGTGCGTGTCTGAGCCAGTGCAAATGAGCATGTTTTCCTTATTTATTGTTACAAGGTTATGGCCTTCTCGTGCATCTGGGTTATTTAGGGTGGCTGTGATGATAAAAATGTTCATTTCTCGATGCTGAGACTTGATTTATTCAAGGACCGTATTTTGATGAGCTCTGTGCGTGTCTGAGCCACACCTTAATTCTTTGCTTGAAAACTACTCCCTCCGTTCCAAAATTAAAGCCAAGCTTTGACTTTTTGGATACATCAATTTTGCTATGTATCTAGATCTAATAGTATGTCTAGATAGATAGCGAAATGGATGAATCAAAAAAGTCGAAGCGACTTACAATTTGGAACAGAGGGAGTATCGACCTTTTTTATTGCCCATGGTATATTTGAGTTCTCTTTGCCTCAAGTGAATGCTATTGGCGGTTTCTCTACTGTGATATTTGGAGATTTTGCAGATTGGAACGGGTTGCTCCAAATTATAACACTGATTGTGTTATGGTGATAGAGATAATCACTTTTTTCTGGATGAGATATCAGTATTAAGTATCCTTGTTCTTTGCACGAAAAGTATGATCTTTTTCTGTTGTCCCTGGCTTATTTGAGTTTTGTTTAGCTCAGGTTTTGCTTTCTTTATTCACATATGGTGACAATTACATCCAAAATGATGCTAGTGGTTACTTGTTTGTTATGATTTTTGGTTAGTTCTCAAGTTGGACAGATTGCTCTGCATGGTCAGTCTTTTGCATTCTCAGATGTCAAAATGTCATCATAGCTGTTCTGGATGATCATATCAGTATGAGTGGTCATGGATCCTTTTCTTGCATCGAACTGTTATACATGAACTTGGATTCTTTTGTGGCCATCGAATTATTATCATACATGAAACTTGGGTTCTTTTGTGGCCACCTGGGTGCTGTTTGTATCCAGGCCATGGTTCGAGTTGTATAATATCATACATGAATCCCCATATCGATATAGCTGTTGAGCAGGAATTTGGAACCCTGGCAGAATTGTTTTTGGAAATTCTAACCCTATGTTGCAGCCCTTATTAAGGTCAAATGACCTCAATGTCTGCAGTGACAGTTACATGTTTATCTTCATGTGTTTAATCTATATAATTCAGTAGTCCATGAGAAAAGTATAATTAAAGGCGTGTCAGGTTTAACCAGGGTTTCTAAACTCTTATTTAATTTAATATGATGACGATGCTGCTCTCCTGCATGTCCAAAAAAAAAGTCTGAGAAAAATGTGCATAACTAAAGTAGTTCCTTGGAACCTTGCTAACTAGAGCATTTTCTGTTGATCAAAATGGATCTCTGAAGTTTCTGTTGAAAGTTAAACATGAAACATCCAGCAAGCAAGAGATCAGCTAACACAAACTAGAATTTGTTTAAGATACAGCCAGATTCAAAAGAACAGCTAATTCAACTAGCTAAATGCTACAACAGAAATACAAATGTAGATAGCGAGCATTCACGGGCCAAACAATGTGGTCATTTGAACCTTCTTTTTCTGACCATTGTTTGTTTCCATGGTGAGATATCTATGTCAAGCTCTCCAGGGATTGAGGAATCATGGTGCATGGTCAAGATTCAGTAGCCAACCATATGACCTTGATTCACACTTGCTTATGTCCTCACTATTCTTGGAGTTTGTTAAGATCTCGCCTAGAGGTCCACCTTGAGGCATCTCCCAGGAGCTTGATATGCAGTCCTGCTGCACTAGTGTCATGTTAGGTGTAAGGCAGGTAGAATGTGGACCGTCTGCAGAATAGAAAGTTGATGAAACTAGCATGGAATCAGAATATTTGTTCTTTTCTGACTCCATCTTCTCATTCTGGGCTAGGCTGAAATTTTGAAGGACTGATTGGAGGGATTCAGCATCATGAGTGGAGGAAATGCTCTTGTGGCTAGGCTGGTTGCCACCCCAGGCTTTCAATATTGTGTCTGAGTTTGACTCACTTTCCAGTGTAGGACCTGACTTATCTGGTTTGTGCTGCTGCTTCAATTGAGAGAGCAGGGACAAGGTGGGCTGGCTATTCGTAGAATTAAGCAGCAAAGAGCTGTCCTCCGTCGGTTTGTTTGCTTTCTCTCTGCTCAACATGTTCCTGAAAATGTGTACAAGGTTTTAGAATTGGGAATTATTATGATTGCGAAGTGGCAACTAAAATCAAAATAATCTTATATAGAACTATAACATACTAACGCTATCCGAGAATGTAACATACTAATATATTATTTCAAAATGTAACATCGTCGTTGCTCTTAATAGGATGCACAAGTATTAAGTTGGGATTTTATTATTCAGATATGATGTTAAAATATGGTGCCTCGTATTATAAGATGACTCTGGTGTAAGAATAAGAATATAGTATTTACCTGTTTAAGCTATCTGCCCAATAGCTGACGGTGCCTGGCTTGGAGTCATTAACTTTGGCCTTCTTCAAGCTACCTTGTGGCCCAGGACATGGCAATGAGCCAGCAGCAGCAGGCACCTCCTTGGTGGTCTTCTTGGGTTGGTTTTCCACAGGCTTTCTTGAACGGTGACGGTTCCTGTTGATGTGCCGCTCACAGTACTTGTGATCAGCCATTGCCTCCTTGGAGCATCGCCACTTCTTTCCATCTGTTCGCCGGCATCTTCCAGGTTCTGGGTCAGAGTCTGCATTTGTGTAGCCTTGATAGAGAGGCCTCCAGCTCACTGCATTAGAGACGTTTGTCAAGCTCTGATTCCATTTATATTCAAAGCAATACTGTGGTTATTCTTTACGGCATATGATTGTTGGTAATATTTTAGTGCGGCTCTAGTCGAATGTAATGTCTTTTGTAGTTCCATGGCATTCATCTATTGAACTTAATG
>JALGXP010000354.1:15198-36372 GCA_023333625.1 Bothriochloa decipiens | reverse complement strand
GGGCTGCATCAACTTGATCTCCGGCGGCCTTGCAGGTTCCGCTTTTACCGAGCAAGATTCAGGCTTTGACGTCCGGGCGTATCGCTGTCGTCTCGTCTGATCTATTCAACAGTTATCGAGTATCATCTGAGCTTTGACGTCTAGGCGTATCGCTGTCGTCTCGTTCAGGTTTTATTCAAATCTATCATCCTTGTCGATTAACAGGTCAAATCGACTGGCACGCTCCGGATATCGATCTTGGGTATTAGCCCGGTGTGTTTGCAGATATAATTTTGCATCAACACATCTTTTGGCACGCCCGGTGGGACCAAGTCAACAGATTTATCATGAGGAATACTACCGATATCACTCCAGAGAACATCATCGAGATATCAGAATCAGATCTCAAGGAGGATCAGAAGCAAGCCATGGAAAAAGCTATGGAGGATTACAGGCAGCTTTGCTTGAAGTCTTTCAGCATGAACAGGGGAGGAGAAGTTATCCAGAAGCAAGATCTGCCGCTGCCTCGGCAGGTAACCTTTGACTCCAACCCTGGCAAATTACAGGAGATGGTTAATTCTGCATTAAATCAAGCTTTGATCAACCACTCCACCGTGCTGTCCAATACTATCTACAATGCTGTTGTACAAACGTTAAGGGACGGACAAGCACCAGGGTATGTCGGGCCAGCATATCATCGGCCAGGATCGGCATCTACCAGTACTCCATCGGCAACTCCAGCCGTTGAGAGTATAGAAGCGCCTACTCTTTCAGCTATATCAGGACCATCCATCACTGGCGCCACGCCGATAGGATCAGATCTAACGTCTCAGGAGAAGCCTAGTACTCAGTTGAGCACAGATCTATTGGCATCGGCAATGTCAGGTCCTTCAGGTCAACATAATCAAACTGCTGCCAATTGGTGGGGATACGGTATGCCTCTAGGTCCATCTACTGCCAATTCTGGACTGCCTCAAGTGCATGATGTAGCAGGAAAGGGTCCAATGACATTGGTTATGCCAATTCAGCCGGTGGCGCAAGCGTCGCATTATTCTACTGTACCTCCTGCTATACAGCCATTGTCAATGGGATTCTACGCACCTCCGCAACAGATATTTTATGCGAATCCATTGACTAATCCTCCACCAGTTCAACAGAGAGCTTCCACTGCAGAGCAGCCCGTGGTACCATTCATATCTTAGTCTGGGTTACCTGCAATTCAGGGCAATTATGCTGGCTATCATCCGTCTATACAAGAGCATCAATTGTCTACAAGCTATCAGCCATCGGCAAGCCAGGTGCCGATGAGTTACAGTCTCAATTGGTCGGGGCAAGCGCCAACCCAGCAGTCTGCTATTCAACCAAGCCACCAAGCAATAGGGACTCAACGGTATAGTCCACAGACAACTGTCCAGGAGCAAGCATCGGCAAAACAGACGATGAACTTTACTCCGTAGGTTGGTGCCGTGAATATGCCGATGTATCCAAGCCAAGTGCCACAGGGGCATGTAGAAGCATATCAGCCAATGCCTCCAGTAGAGATCCAGCCAGTGCATCGACAAGATCATGATGCACTCTTGATCGATAAGATTGCAGAAGTGATGAAAGAGCAATTTGGGATTCAGCCCAAGGTCAATACTTACTCTTATCGGACTCCGTACCCTTCGTCTTATGACTCGATTCCTTTCCCAAATCGGTACAAGGTGCCAGATTTCACTAAGTTTTCTGGGCAAGATGATACGTCAATAATGGAGCACATCAACCGATTCATCATCCAGTGCGGGGAAGCAGCCAACAGGGATGAATTAAGGGTTCGATTATTTTCCTCATCATTGTCTGGATCGGCTTTTGCGTGGTTTATTTCGTTACCACCTAATTCTGTTATTACATGGGCCGATCTAGAGAAACAGTTTCATAAATACTTCTTTGCTGGGGTACATGAAAAGAAGCTGACTGATTTGACAAAATTGAGACAACGCAGTGATGAGTCAGTAGAAAGTTTCGTACACGGGCTAAGAGATGTGAAGAATAAATGCTACAACTTAGTGCTTGATGATCGGTAGTTAGCCGATTTAGCTCTTCAAGGGTTACTGCCACATATCAGAGAAAAATATGGGTCACAAGAGTTTGAAAGTTTGAGTCATATTGTGCAAAGGATTTCTGATCAGGACACTAGGGTTTTTGAACCCAGGAAGAATTGGAATAAAAAGGTGTCCTTTGTAGAAGAAGCAGGAGATTCAGACTCTGATGATGAATCAATTATCGGTTTGGCCGAGTGGGTAAAGAATAAGAAGCCGATATCATGTCCTTTCGGTCAGAAAGAGCCAGAAAAGTTTCTATTTGACATCACCAAGGCCGATAGGATATTTGATCTTTTGCTCCAAGAGGGTCAAATTAAGCTGTCTCCTCATCATGTGATTCCATCGGCAGAAGAGTTGAAAAAGATTAGGTACTGCAAATGGCACAATGCTACCTCGCACAGTACCAATGATTGCAAGGTATTTAGGCAACAGTTGCAGTCGGCTATCGAATCCGGGAAAATCAAGTTTGATAATTCAAAAGCTCAGAAGCCGATGAAAATTGATCAACATCCGTTCCCTGCAAATATGGTGGAGGCTAAAGGCAAAACCAAAGTGTTAACATCGGAAGCTGCTAGAAGAAATGCATCGGTAGACCCTAAGAATCAAATAATTATTGAGGATGTAAAGGGAAAGGAACCTGCCGATGGCGCTAAAGGGAAAAGAATTGTTAATGAAGGTAGTAACTCCAGAAGACCTTTGAGGCCTACTCCATATGGTGTTCGGTATCGGCAACATGAGGATCGGTATCGGCAACAATGTGAGGATCGGTATCGGCAGCAACAGGAAGAGTTACGTCGACATGAAGATCACTGGAATTGCCCTTTTTCATTCATTGCTGGGAAGAAGGTATTAAATTGCCCACTGCCGATACCTGCCCTGAATGTAATGGTTACTATTTAAATGATCGGGTAGAGAAACAACATCACTCTAGTAATCGAGGGCTACGCATCAATAAGCCGATCAAAGAGAAGGTATCAGCATTTGATCGGCTAGGGGGCAGAGTTAGCGTGCATGACAGGCTTGGCAGGTATATTGATTGTTTTCCAAAGAGTCATGCAAGGCTTGAAGAGATGGCTAATGAAAGGGTTCCTGATGAAGGGATATTCTGTTGGGATCCAAACATAGGCCTCCATGAGCAGAACACAAAGCATTATCAGCCTGTTTGGAAAACAAAGCTGCCCCAATGGTGCCCTGAAGGATTGACAAAAACTCAGAAAAGAAGGGAACAGCGTATGCGTCAAGAGGGCTTACAGTGCCCAAGAGAAAGCATCCCAAAGGCAACAACTCAAGTATGGCAACCAAAACATAAGGGTGAAAGTCCATCGGCAGATGTTAACATGGTCTTCATGTTGCCGATGGAGTTCTTGGCGCCAGGTGACAAGGAACAAGCAGTTTTTGCCGATGAAGCAGCTCAACTAACTCTGGATCCAATGATGGCTGTGTTTGAAAAGCCTGCCGATGATGAAAGGCAACACCTCAAAGCTTTGTTTGTTAAAGGCAGGGTTGATGGACGGCCAGCGTCAAAAATACTCATAGATGGAGGAGCGGCAATTAATATCGTGCCGTATGTTATGTTTCAAAGACTTGGAAAAGGAGACCAAGATTTAACCAAGACGGATATGATGCTTAAAGATTTTGAAGGCAATGTGTCTCCGGCTAAAGGGGCATTATGTGTTGAGTTGACTATCGGCAGCAAGACTTTGCCTACCACCTTCTTTATCGTTAACGGCAAAGGTAACTATAATTTACTCCTAGGAAGGGATTGGATTCATGCCAACTGTTGTGTTCCTTCTACGATGCATCAATGCCTCATACAGTGGATTAAAGACAAGATTGAAATTATCCCTGGTGATTCTTCTTATATAATCGCATCGGCTGATTTTGAGACCTATGAACGGACAAAGTGCATATCGGGAGAAGCATGGGATACGGAATTTCTAAGGGTTGCCGATTATGAGCTCACACCGATCCAAGCAGTCGGTTCTAAAGATGAATTTTAATGGATCAGTTTGCCGATGGAGGAAAGCTTGGTCATGGGTTCACATCGGCTGATGATTTAGTGGAAATAGATATTGGTAATGGTGACAGGCCGAGGCCAACTTTTATTAGTGCCAAGTTAGATTCTCAATGTAAACAGCAAATGATTGATATTTTGAGAGAATATAAGGACTGTTTTGCATGGGATTATACAGAAATGCCTGGATTAGATCGGTCAATAGTTGAACATCGGTTGCCTATTAAGCCAGGATTTCGGCCTCATCAACATCCCGCACGCCGATGTAATCCTAAAGTGTTACCTGATATTAAAGCCGAAATCACAAGGTTAATTGAAGCTGGCTTTATTCGGCAATGTCGATATGCCGAATGGATTTCTAACGTGGTTCCTGTTTATAAGAAAAATGGAAAACTTTGTGTGTGTATTGATTTCAGGAATCTTAATAAAGCTACACCGATGGATGGCTATCCAATGCCTGTTGCCGACTTATTGATTGATGCTGCAGCCGGACATCGGATCATCAGCTTCATGGATGGTAATGCCGGTTATAACCAAATTTTCATGGCTAAAGAGGATATTTCCAAGACTGCTTTTAGGTGTCCAGGTCATGTGGGTTTATTCGAATGGATTGTCATGACCTTCGGCTTGAAAAATGCCGGTGCTACCTATCAGAGGGCTATGAATTTTATCTTCCATAAATACATCGGCACATTGGTTGAAATCTACAAAGATGATGTGGTGGTCAAATCTGAAGGTTTTGAGAGTCATCTGGCTGATCTGCGAAAAATCTTGGAGTGCACCAGAAAGCATGGTTTAAAGATGAATCCTACTAAATGCGCATTTGGTGTATTGGCAGGTCAATTCTTAGGCTTCATGGTACATCAAAGAGGTGTTGAAATCAGCAGGAAATCTGTTGATGCAATTAATAAGGTTGTTGCTCCTACCGATAAGACTGAGTTGCAATCCTTGATTGGCAAGATTAATTTTATTCGAAGATTTATATCTAATCTGTCAGGAAAGATCAAAGCCTTCAGTCCTTTATTAAAATTAAAAGCCGATCAGGAATTTGTATGGGGAACAGAGCAGCAATTAGCTTTAGAAGAAGTTAAAAAATATTTGGTAAATCCTCCAGTATTGGTTCCGCCTCAACACGGGAAACCTTTCAAGTTGTATTTGTCTGCCGATGATAATGTTATCGGATCAGCATTAATTCAAGAGTTTGAAGGGGAAGAACGTGTGATATATTATTTGAGCAGAAGACTGATAGACGCTGAGACCAGGTATTCGGCCATTGAGAAATTATGTTTGTGTTTATATTTCTCTTGCACAAAATTAAGGCATTATTTGTTATCGGCTGAATGCACTATCATATGCAAAGACGATGTGGTTAAGCATATGTTGTCAATGCCAATTTTGAAAGGAAGAATCGGCAAGTGGATCTTAGCATTATCAGAATTTGATTTGCGTCATGAATCGGCTAAAGCGGTTAAAGGAAAGGTAATGGCCGATTTTGTTACTCAACATTGCAGTGTGATAGATTATGCTGAGATTGCTCCATGGACACTTTTCTTTGATGGATCTACTTGCGATGAAGGAGCAGGAATCGGTATTGTATTAATCTCGCCTCGAGGGAAGAAATATGAATTTTCATTGCCGATTACTGGCACTTCAACAAATAATCAGGCTGAATATCAAGCTTTACTGAAAGGGTTAGAATTGCTCAGAGAAATTCGTGCCGATACAGTTGAAGTCTTTGGAGATTCCATGCTAGTCATTAATCAGTTGATTGGAACATATGAATGCCGAAGTGAAGTCTTGATTACTTATCATGGGAGGTGCCTGCAAATATTAAAGGAGTTTAAAGATTTTTGACTTGAACACATTCCCAGATTGCACAATGAAGAAGCTAATCGGCTAGCACAGCATGCTTCGGGATATCAACTGATCCGAGAAGTGCTGACATCGGTAATTGATGCCGATGACTGGAGAAGGGATATTGCCGATTACTTAAAAAATCCATCTAAGAAAGTGGAGAGACGTATAAGGTTTCAAGCTACCAAGTATGTGCTCCTTGATACTGAATTATATTGTCGCACTTTGGATGGGGTTTTACTCAAATGCCTTAGTAAAGAGGAATCGAAAGGTTTAATGGGTGAGATTCATGAAGGAGTGTGTGGGGCACATCAATCGGCATTTAAAATGAAATGGATGATTAGGAGGAACGGGTATTATTGGCCGACAATTCTTGAGGATTGTTTTAAATATTTCAAAGGATGCCAGTCATGTCAGAAATTTGGTAATATTCAAAGAGCACCTGCATCAGCAATGAATCCTATAATCAAACCTTGGCCGTTTAGAGGATGGGCTATTGATCTCATCGGTCAAATCTACCCACCGTCGAGTAAAGGACATAAATTCATACTCGTTGCTACCGATTATTTCACAAAGTGGGTTGAAGCAATTCCTTTAAAGAAAGTGTCATCGGCAAATATGATTGATTTTGTGAAAGAACATATCGTTTACCGATTTGGTATTCCTCAGACTATTACTACCGATCAAGGAACTATGTTCACATCAGGAGAATTTGATAATTTTGCCATCGGTATGGGGATTAAAGTGCTAAATTCCTCTCCTTATTATGCGCAAGCTAACGGTCAGGCTGAAGCATCTAATAAAGGAATAATCAAGCTTATTAAACGGAAAGTTAAGGAAAGTCCTAGGAGGTGGCATACTCTTTTAAATGAAGCTTTATGGTCATATCGGATGGCATGTCATGGTGCAACTAAGGTCTCACCATATCAATTGGTATATGGGCATGATGCAGTTTTACCTTGGGAAATTAAGACTGGTTCTAGGCGTGTATTTTCTCAGGATCACTTGACAGCCGATGAGTATGACACGCTTATGAGAGATGAATTAGAAGATTTAGCAGGTCATCGGCTAAAGGCCTTAATTAGCGTCGAAGAAAATAAAAAGAGGGTTGCCAGGTGGTATGATAGAAAGGTGAAAGTAAAAGAATTTGCAAATGGAGATTTAGTCTGGAAATTGGTTTTGCCGATTGGGACTAAGAGTTCGAAATTCGGCAAGTGGTCCCCTAATTGGGAAGGTCCTTATCGGATAAATCAGTTGGCTCCTGGTAACGCATACATCTTAGAAACCCTCAAAGGAGTTATATTTCCCAGAGCATTAAATGGGAAATATTTAAAGAAATACTACCCCAGTATTTGGACGGATGCATAAAATACAGGAATAAAGATATCGGCATTATATTACATTCACAGTCAATTGACAAAGTTCAGATTGCCGATAACTTGACAAAACCGATGAGTGAAGTCTACAAACTAAGGAAGGATTGAATAGCGATTATCGCACGCAGGCGAATCTGGTCGGCTTCTTCCACTTCCCTGATGTCCGCATCGGCAGTGCCCTCTATCGGTTTAAGTTTTCTCCTCAGCGTCAGCGCCATACAGGCTTGATTGTCTCTGTCTTTTTGAAGAATCTTTAAAGTGTTGGACAGGTTGTCTTTCTCCTGTACGGCTTGGTTCAGGGCTGCTTCCACCTCTTTCAGCTCGGCCAGTAAAGCTGTTCTCTTTGCCGATAGATCAGTAATTTTCTTTTCAAGATCGGCGCCCGAAGCCTCTAAGTTGCTCATGCTTCTGTGCTTTTCTTCGGCGGCCTGCTTGAATTGTAATATTTCTTCTTTAAGTTTTGATTGAGCGGCTTTATCGGCAATTCGTCGAGCGGCCTTTTGGTACTGGAGTTGTCGGCTCTCAAGGTGGGCAGCATGAAAAAGGATTTCTTCAATATTGTCGGGAACTTGGCCACGGATCGCTTTGAAAATTGCTCTTGTGGAGTCTGAATCTTGGACCAGCTGAGGTGTATCTTGATGCAACAAAGATAATAATGTTTCTAATTTGGTTCTGACCTTAGCTGATACAGTTCCTAAGGCAAGCGCAGAACTTTCTTCTTCTTCATCGTCAAGAATGTTGACAGTAAAAGAGAATAGGCTATTTGGAGAGTCTTGTTCCTGCGAGGGGACTAGTCAGTTATAGGAGAATGAATATTGCAGAATAATGGTTAAGTTAACTTACTTGCTTCAAAGCAATTTCTTGCATTTGGCTGGAGGAGGCAGCTTGCAATATGTCCTCAGCAATGCTTGCCGATGGATCAGTTCTGGCAGGGCTGAGTGGTGGCAAGTCTGTGGCTATATCGGCAAGTGTTTCTTGAGGTGCTGTTGGTGATCCTGGTGCTGGCACATCCGGCAGTGTTGACTGAAGAGATGGTGCTGGAACTGTGGAAAGTGCCGATGCAATTTTTGATCATTTTGATTGAAGGGCTACGTAAGATGAAGCTTTGCGCTTAGGCTGTGGTTCCTCAAACCCAGATGACTGGGGGGCATCGGCACCAGAGGACTGTGGTTTTGGATTGGCTGAAACAGCTACAGATGTGTCCACTTGTTGCTACAAGTAAATGGAGTAATTAGTGCTGATTATAATAGTTGAAATCGGGTTAAAATTGGAGAAACATACCTCTGGAGAGTCGACAAGGATGACATCTGAAGGTGCGTTGATGGGTGATGGGGGACGAGTTGCCGATGAAGACTCTAGAAGTGTAGAACTCGCGCCCTGAAATATGGAATCGGTAAGTCACAGCAATTGACATCGGCAAAAGAAAGTGAGGTGGTTACCTGAGATGACTGTGCCAAAAATATGACCGATTTGGTACCCCTCTTGGTACGACCGTGGCCCACTGGAGCATCTAGCGAGGGAGCCTTGTGGCCGATGATGGATACTGGGGAAATCGGCTGCAGCCGTATGACCTTGCCACTCTTACTCAATGTTGGAACCGGGTCATCAACCTGTTAAAGAAAGGGTTAGTTGCCAATGGATTAAGGAGGAGTTGAAAGGAGTACAGAGGGTCAGACTTACTACATCGGCAGGGATGACATGATCAGGATCAATAGAGTTCCAGTAAAAATGAGGAGAGGCAAAAAATAGCTGTTCCTTCCATTCTTGCCACCATAATTTGAAGGATTCGGTGACAAAAGAAGCCGGTACCCAGTCAGTAAGATCGACATTTGAGATATCAGCATTGGGAAGGAGAGTAACAATTCTGTGCCAATCCACACGGCTCGCGATGGTCTCTCTTGGTTTAATCACATCGGCAAAACATAAGTTGATGGGCAATTGCCCAAAAGCTAGTTGTCTTGCTGCTGCCGATGGATAGTAGAACTCGTATGTGGGATTGATATTCTTCCCGCTTCCAAAAATGTTGACTGGGATAGCACGAGGAGTGATTATTGCCCTGAGGATGTCGGCGTCCTAGTTCAGGGCCTCATCGGTAAGATTAAAGGAAAGAGGGAACCTTGCTGCTTCATCAACATACGGGACCCATGCCCGAAGCTCAGAGGGGATGCCGACGTAGAGGCTGTGGAAAAGATTGCCGATCTGGATTTTGTTCGCCTCTGCCCCTGGTAGCACTGCCAGTGCTTCTCCAAAGTTGATGGGGGGACGCGTTGCTGATTCTTCTTCCCCAAGTTGATAGTCTTCAGGAAGACTTCGAGGGAATTGCTGGGCGAACAGGTCGATATGGAAATATTTGTGCATGTGGGCATTCAACCACATGTTAATGAACCACCAGGGACCCCCCAAGTTGCCGATGGATTTACCTTGCAGCAGCCTTTGTGACACTTGGTGGAGGAGATGGTAAACTGAGCCAAGAAGGTATCGGCCCAGGGGGAGCTTGACGCCGCTAGCCAATAGTTTTGCTGCAGGGAGGTGCATGTTGGTCGGTCCGACTGTTCTGCCATAGAAAATAAACTTCTCAAGCCACATATTCAAAAAGGCTGAGTGTTCCCTGTGATTGACTGAACCAGATTTCTTATACTCGTTGATATAGCCAGTCCAGCCGCCAATGTTTCTGGTGGTCAGCCGATGCTCGGATTTCCGTTGGAACAGTGAGTTGTCATCGGCAGAAGAAATGTCCAAGCCAGTAAGCATGTACACATCGGCAAGAGTAGGAGAAGCTGGCCCATGCCTAAATATAAAGGCATTCAGGGTATCCGACTAGAAATAGGAGGCGGCAATTAATAAAGACTCGTTCCTCTCCATATCGGCAATGGATATTCTGATGCACTGTTCTAATTTGCGTTCCACCCAATACAGCTCCATTGGCCTAGCAACCCTTAGATACCAGTCTTTCCATCCCTTGGTGGTTTTTGGCCAAGAACGGAAGGTATCGGTCCAGAGTCCCAAGTCAAAATTCTGAGTTCTGAAGGGGATTCGATTGGTTTCTGTGTTTATAATGTCGGTTGGGTCTGGATTTCCCATTGGGCCTAGGCAAATGAAGTGATTCCGATGCGTTGGGATAAGAAGATTATTATAAAGCTCCTGAGATTAAAAGATTAGGAACAAGGAAGAGTCATGAACTGTGCAGAGAAGGAGAAACGAAATGTCAGAGGATAGGCAAAAGGAAAAGACTAACCTTGGGGACGTCGAAATGAATAGCCATGGCCACGATGGAGATGGAGAAGGCAAAGAATGCTAATGGAGGCTAAGGGTCACCGTCAAGAACGCCGATGATCGAGTTCATCGAAGAATCTCCTGTTGATGTCGCCACCGGAGAGAGAAAAGCTAGGGTTTGAATCACAGATGAAAAATGGGCCGCGGCGGAGGAAGCATTATATGGGCCTGTTGGTATAGGATCTCCACTACCACGCATGCAACTCTCGAGGAGAAGTTCAAACGGTTAGGGCAATTATGACCTGGAGGAAATTTCAGCGCATAAAGTATTCTATACTCCAAAATTGGGGGGCATGTGTTGACACCGTTTTTTGACACGTGTCAATATGGACCAAAAACGGTGCTGATCGGCAAGGGAGTGGTTCTTCTCCAGTGTTGATTCTGAGTTGCCGATGGATGAGTGCCGATAAAGGACATGTTGATCTCGTACATTGCCGATGAAGCCAGAGGGCTGTTACCGATAGAGATTGAGGCATGGTTGCCGATGGAAAGCGGAGCTGAAGGACATGGAAAGCAGGTCTGAGTCGTTATTGATGGGTTGCCGATGGAATCTACAGAGATGAGGAGCATGCCGGTAGAGGTTTCATCGTAAAGCAATGGATAAGGGAACTGGCGATATTTATGCCATTATTTTATTAGTTTATTTTTGAGTCCGACCATGGTACGAGTCGTTATTTTTTATTCCTTAGAAATAAGAATTGTTTAGGTAATACTTTGTCGTGTCTGTTTAGGACTCATAGTACCAGGGTATAAATATGTACCGAGAGACAATGTAAAGAATAATCATCAATACAACAACCTATTATTTTTATCTACTTTTCAAGCAATCTACTTTTCGGTGACTTCGTCATCAGTACTTTTTCCTTTTCAACGAGTTCTTTCAAGAGTCGATGGGCTGCATCAACTTGATCTCCGGCGGCCTTGCAGGTTCCGCTTTTACCGAGCAAGATTCAGGCTTTGACGTCCGGGCGTATCGCTGTCGTCTCGTCTGATCTATTCAACAGTTATCGAGTATCATCTGAGCTTTGACGTCTAGGCGTATCGCTGTCGTCTCGTTCAGGTTTTATTCAAATCTATCATCCTTGTCGATTAACAGGTCAAATCGACTGGCACGCTCCGGATATCGATCTTGGGTATTAGCCCGGTGTGTTTGCAGATATAATTTTGCATCAACACATCTTTTGGCACGCCCGGTGGGACCAAGTCAACAGATTTATCATGAGGAATACTACCGATATCACTCCAGAGAACATCATCGAGATATCAGAATCAGATCTCAAGGAGGATCAGAAGCAAGCCATGGAAAAAGCTATGGAGGATTACAGGCAGCTTTGCTTGAAGTCTTTCAGCATGAACAGGGGAGGAGAAGTTATCCAGAAGCAAGATCTGCCGCTGCCTCGGCAGGTAACCTTTGACTCCAACCCTGGCAAATTACAGGAGATGGTTAATTCTGCATTAAATCAAGCTTTGATCAACCACTCCACCGTGCTGTCCAATACTATCTACAATGCTGTTGTACAAACGTTAAGGGACGGACAAGCACCAGGGTATGTCGGGCCAGCATATCATCGGCCAGGATCGGCATCTACCAGTACTCCATCGGCAACTCCAGCCGTTGAGAGTATAGAAGCGCCTACTCTTTCAGCTATATCAGGACCATCCATCACTGGCGCCACGCCGATAGGATCAGATCTAACGTCTCAGGAGAAGCCTAGTACTCAGTTGAGCACAGATCTATTGGCATCGGCAATGTCAGGTCCTTCAGGTCAACATAATCAAACTGCTGCCAATTGGTGGGGATACGGTATGCCTCTAGGTCCATCTACTGCCAATTCTGGACTGCCTCAAGTGCATGATGTAGCAGGAAAGGGTCCAATGACATTGGTTATGCCAATTCAGCCGGTGGCGCAAGCGTCGCATTATTCTACTGTACCTCCTGCTATACAGCCATTGTCAATGGGATTCTACGCACCTCCGCAACAGATATTTTATGCGAATCCATTGACTAATCCTCCACCAGTTCAACAGAGAGCTTCCACTGCAGAGCAGCCCGTGGTACCATTCATATCTTAGTCTGGGTTACCTGCAATTCAGGGCAATTATGCTGGCTATCATCCGTCTATACAAGAGCATCAATTGTCTACAAGCTATCAGCCATCGGCAAGCCAGGTGCCGATGAGTTACAGTCTCAATTGGTCGGGGCAAGCGCCAACCCAGCAGTCTGCTATTCAACCAAGCCACCAAGCAATAGGGACTCAACGGTATAGTCCACAGACAACTGTCCAGGAGCAAGCATCGGCAAAACAGACGATGAACTTTACTCCGTAGGTTGGTGCCGTGAATATGCCGATGTATCCAAGCCAAGTGCCACAGGGGCATGTAGAAGCATATCAGCCAATGCCTCCAGTAGAGATCCAGCCAGTGCATCGACAAGATCATGATGCACTCTTGATCGATAAGATTGCAGAAGTGATGAAAGAGCAATTTGGGATTCAGCCCAAGGTCAATACTTACTCTTATCGGACTCCGTACCCTTCGTCTTATGACTCGATTCCTTTCCCAAATCGGTACAAGGTGCCAGATTTCACTAAGTTTTCTGGGCAAGATGATACGTCAATAATGGAGCACATCAACCGATTCATCATCCAGTGCGGGGAAGCAGCCAACAGGGATGAATTAAGGGTTCGATTATTTTCCTCATCATTGTCTGGATCGGCTTTTGCGTGGTTTATTTCGTTACCACCTAATTCTGTTATTACATGGGCCGATCTAGAGAAACAGTTTCATAAATACTTCTTTGCTGGGGTACATGAAAAGAAGCTGACTGATTTGACAAAATTGAGACAACGCAGTGATGAGTCAGTAGAAAGTTTCGTACACGGGCTAAGAGATGTGAAGAATAAATGCTACAACTTAGTGCTTGATGATCGGTAGTTAGCCGATTTAGCTCTTCAAGGGTTACTGCCACATATCAGAGAAAAATATGGGTCACAAGAGTTTGAAAGTTTGAGTCATATTGTGCAAAGGATTTCTGATCAGGACACTAGGGTTTTTGAACCCAGGAAGAATTGGAATAAAAAGGTGTCCTTTGTAGAAGAAGCAGGAGATTCAGACTCTGATGATGAATCAATTATCGGTTTGGCCGAGTGGGTAAAGAATAAGAAGCCGATATCATGTCCTTTCGGTCAGAAAGAGCCAGAAAAGTTTCTATTTGACATCACCAAGGCCGATAGGATATTTGATCTTTTGCTCCAAGAGGGTCAAATTAAGCTGTCTCCTCATCATGTGATTCCATCGGCAGAAGAGTTGAAAAAGATTAGGTACTGCAAATGGCACAATGCTACCTCGCACAGTACCAATGATTGCAAGGTATTTAGGCAACAGTTGCAGTCGGCTATCGAATCCGGGAAAATCAAGTTTGATAATTCAAAAGCTCAGAAGCCGATGAAAATTGATCAACATCCGTTCCCTGCAAATATGGTGGAGGCTAAAGGCAAAACCAAAGTGTTAACATCGGAAGCTGCTAGAAGAAATGCATCGGTAGACCCTAAGAATCAAATAATTATTGAGGATGTAAAGGGAAAGGAACCTGCCGATGGCGCTAAAGGGAAAAGAATTGTTAATGAAGGTAGTAACTCCAGAAGACCTTTGAGGCCTACTCCATATGGTGTTCGGTATCGGCAACATGAGGATCGGTATCGGCAACAATGTGAGGATCGGTATCGGCAGCAACAGGAAGAGTTACGTCGACATGAAGATCACTGGAATTGCCCTTTTTCATTCATTGCTGGGAAGAAGGTATTAAATTGCCCACTGCCGATACCTGCCCTGAATGTAATGGTTACTATTTAAATGATCGGGTAGAGAAACAACATCACTCTAGTAATCGAGGGCTACGCATCAATAAGCCGATCAAAGAGAAGGTATCAGCATTTGATCGGCTAGGGGGCAGAGTTAGCGTGCATGACAGGCTTGGCAGGTATATTGATTGTTTTCCAAAGAGTCATGCAAGGCTTGAAGAGATGGCTAATGAAAGGGTTCCTGATGAAGGGATATTCTGTTGGGATCCAAACATAGGCCTCCATGAGCAGAACACAAAGCATTATCAGCCTGTTTGGAAAACAAAGCTGCCCCAATGGTGCCCTGAAGGATTGACAAAAACTCAGAAAAGAAGGGAACAGCGTATGCGTCAAGAGGGCTTACAGTGCCCAAGAGAAAGCATCCCAAAGGCAACAACTCAAGTATGGCAACCAAAACATAAGGGTGAAAGTCCATCGGCAGATGTTAACATGGTCTTCATGTTGCCGATGGAGTTCTTGGCGCCAGGTGACAAGGAACAAGCAGTTTTTGCCGATGAAGCAGCTCAACTAACTCTGGATCCAATGATGGCTGTGTTTGAAAAGCCTGCCGATGATGAAAGGCAACACCTCAAAGCTTTGTTTGTTAAAGGCAGGGTTGATGGACGGCCAGCGTCAAAAATACTCATAGATGGAGGAGCGGCAATTAATATCGTGCCGTATGTTATGTTTCAAAGACTTGGAAAAGGAGACCAAGATTTAACCAAGACGGATATGATGCTTAAAGATTTTGAAGGCAATGTGTCTCCGGCTAAAGGGGCATTATGTGTTGAGTTGACTATCGGCAGCAAGACTTTGCCTACCACCTTCTTTATCGTTAACGGCAAAGGTAACTATAATTTACTCCTAGGAAGGGATTGGATTCATGCCAACTGTTGTGTTCCTTCTACGATGCATCAATGCCTCATACAGTGGATTAAAGACAAGATTGAAATTATCCCTGGTGATTCTTCTTATATAATCGCATCGGCTGATTTTGAGACCTATGAACGGACAAAGTGCATATCGGGAGAAGCATGGGATACGGAATTTCTAAGGGTTGCCGATTATGAGCTCACACCGATCCAAGCAGTCGGTTCTAAAGATGAATTTTAATGGATCAGTTTGCCGATGGAGGAAAGCTTGGTCATGGGTTCACATCGGCTGATGATTTAGTGGAAATAGATATTGGTAATGGTGACAGGCCGAGGCCAACTTTTATTAGTGCCAAGTTAGATTCTCAATGTAAACAGCAAATGATTGATATTTTGAGAGAATATAAGGACTGTTTTGCATGGGATTATACAGAAATGCCTGGATTAGATCGGTCAATAGTTGAACATCGGTTGCCTATTAAGCCAGGATTTCGGCCTCATCAACATCCCGCACGCCGATGTAATCCTAAAGTGTTACCTGATATTAAAGCCGAAATCACAAGGTTAATTGAAGCTGGCTTTATTCGGCAATGTCGATATGCCGAATGGATTTCTAACGTGGTTCCTGTTTATAAGAAAAATGGAAAACTTTGTGTGTGTATTGATTTCAGGAATCTTAATAAAGCTACACCGATGGATGGCTATCCAATGCCTGTTGCCGACTTATTGATTGATGCTGCAGCCGGACATCGGATCATCAGCTTCATGGATGGTAATGCCGGTTATAACCAAATTTTCATGGCTAAAGAGGATATTTCCAAGACTGCTTTTAGGTGTCCAGGTCATGTGGGTTTATTCGAATGGATTGTCATGACCTTCGGCTTGAAAAATGCCGGTGCTACCTATCAGAGGGCTATGAATTTTATCTTCCATAAATACATCGGCACATTGGTTGAAATCTACAAAGATGATGTGGTGGTCAAATCTGAAGGTTTTGAGAGTCATCTGGCTGATCTGCGAAAAATCTTGGAGTGCACCAGAAAGCATGGTTTAAAGATGAATCCTACTAAATGCGCATTTGGTGTATTGGCAGGTCAATTCTTAGGCTTCATGGTACATCAAAGAGGTGTTGAAATCAGCAGGAAATCTGTTGATGCAATTAATAAGGTTGTTGCTCCTACCGATAAGACTGAGTTGCAATCCTTGATTGGCAAGATTAATTTTATTCGAAGATTTATATCTAATCTGTCAGGAAAGATCAAAGCCTTCAGTCCTTTATTAAAATTAAAAGCCGATCAGGAATTTGTATGGGGAACAGAGCAGCAATTAGCTTTAGAAGAAGTTAAAAAATATTTGGTAAATCCTCCAGTATTGGTTCCGCCTCAACACGGGAAACCTTTCAAGTTGTATTTGTCTGCCGATGATAATGTTATCGGATCAGCATTAATTCAAGAGTTTGAAGGGGAAGAACGTGTGATATATTATTTGAGCAGAAGACTGATAGACGCTGAGACCAGGTATTCGGCCATTGAGAAATTATGTTTGTGTTTATATTTCTCTTGCACAAAATTAAGGCATTATTTGTTATCGGCTGAATGCACTATCATATGCAAAGACGATGTGGTTAAGCATATGTTGTCAATGCCAATTTTGAAAGGAAGAATCGGCAAGTGGATCTTAGCATTATCAGAATTTGATTTGCGTCATGAATCGGCTAAAGCGGTTAAAGGAAAGGTAATGGCCGATTTTGTTACTCAACATTGCAGTGTGATAGATTATGCTGAGATTGCTCCATGGACACTTTTCTTTGATGGATCTACTTGCGATGAAGGAGCAGGAATCGGTATTGTATTAATCTCGCCTCGAGGGAAGAAATATGAATTTTCATTGCCGATTACTGGCACTTCAACAAATAATCAGGCTGAATATCAAGCTTTACTGAAAGGGTTAGAATTGCTCAGAGAAATTCGTGCCGATACAGTTGAAGTCTTTGGAGATTCCATGCTAGTCATTAATCAGTTGATTGGAACATATGAATGCCGAAGTGAAGTCTTGATTACTTATCATGGGAGGTGCCTGCAAATATTAAAGGAGTTTAAAGATTTTTGACTTGAACACATTCCCAGATTGCACAATGAAGAAGCTAATCGGCTAGCACAGCATGCTTCGGGATATCAACTGATCCGAGAAGTGCTGACATCGGTAATTGATGCCGATGACTGGAGAAGGGATATTGCCGATTACTTAAAAAATCCATCTAAGAAAGTGGAGAGACGTATAAGGTTTCAAGCTACCAAGTATGTGCTCCTTGATACTGAATTATATTGTCGCACTTTGGATGGGGTTTTACTCAAATGCCTTAGTAAAGAGGAATCGAAAGGTTTAATGGGTGAGATTCATGAAGGAGTGTGTGGGGCACATCAATCGGCATTTAAAATGAAATGGATGATTAGGAGGAACGGGTATTATTGGCCGACAATTCTTGAGGATTGTTTTAAATATTTCAAAGGATGCCAGTCATGTCAGAAATTTGGTAATATTCAAAGAGCACCTGCATCAGCAATGAATCCTATAATCAAACCTTGGCCGTTTAGAGGATGGGCTATTGATCTCATCGGTCAAATCTACCCACCGTCGAGTAAAGGACATAAATTCATACTCGTTGCTACCGATTATTTCACAAAGTGGGTTGAAGCAATTCCTTTAAAGAAAGTGTCATCGGCAAATATGATTGATTTTGTGAAAGAACATATCGTTTACCGATTTGGTATTCCTCAGACTATTACTACCGATCAAGGAACTATGTTCACATCAGGAGAATTTGATAATTTTGCCATCGGTATGGGGATTAAAGTGCTAAATTCCTCTCCTTATTATGCGCAAGCTAACGGTCAGGCTGAAGCATCTAATAAAGGAATAATCAAGCTTATTAAACGGAAAGTTAAGGAAAGTCCTAGGAGGTGGCATACTCTTTTAAATGAAGCTTTATGGTCATATCGGATGGCATGTCATGGTGCAACTAAGGTCTCACCATATCAATTGGTATATGGGCATGATGCAGTTTTACCTTGGGAAATTAAGACTGGTTCTAGGCGTGTATTTTCTCAGGATCACTTGACAGCCGATGAGTATGACACGCTTATGAGAGATGAATTAGAAGATTTAGCAGGTCATCGGCTAAAGGCCTTAATTAGCGTCGAAGAAAATAAAAAGAGGGTTGCCAGGTGGTATGATAGAAAGGTGAAAGTAAAAGAATTTGCAAATGGAGATTTAGTCTGGAAATTGGTTTTGCCGATTGGGACTAAGAGTTCGAAATTCGGCAAGTGGTCCCCTAATTGGGAAGGTCCTTATCGGATAAATCAGTTGGCTCCTGGTAACGCATACATCTTAGAAACCCTCAAAGGAGTTATATTTCCCAGAGCATTAAATGGGAAATATTTAAAGAAATACTACCCCAGTATTTGGACGGATGCATAAAATACAGGAATAAAGATATCGGCATTATATTACATTCACAGTCAATTGACAAAGTTCAGATTGCCGATAACTTGACAAAACCGATGAGTGAAGTCTACAAACTAAGGAAGGATTGAATAGCGATTATCGCACGCAGGCGAATCTGGTCGGCTTCTTCCACTTCCCTGATGTCCGCATCGGCAGTGCCCTCTATCGGTTTAAGTTTTCTCCTCAGCGTCAGCGCCATACAGGCTTGATTGTCTCTGTCTTTTTGAAGAATCTTTAAAGTGTTGGACAGGTTGTCTTTCTCCTGTACGGCTTGGTTCAGGGCTGCTTCCACCTCTTTCAGCTCGGCCAGTAAAGCTGTTCTCTTTGCCGATAGATCAGTAATTTTCTTTTCAAGATCGGCGCCCGAAGCCTCTAAGTTGCTCATGCTTCTGTGCTTTTCTTCGGCGGCCTGCTTGAATTGTAATATTTCTTCTTTAAGTTTTGATTGAGCGGCTTTATCGGCAATTCGTCGAGCGGCCTTTTGGTACTGGAGTTGTCGGCTCTCAAGGTGGGCAGCATGAAAAAGGATTTCTTCAATATTGTCGGGAACTTGGCCACGGATCGCTTTGAAAATTGCTCTTGTGGAGTCTGAATCTTGGACCAGCTGAGGTGTATCTTGATGCAACAAAGATAATAATGTTTCTAATTTGGTTCTGACCTTAGCTGATACAGTTCCTAAGGCAAGCGCAGAACTTTCTTCTTCTTCATCGTCAAGAATGTTGACAGTAAAAGAGAATAGGCTATTTGGAGAGTCTTGTTCCTGCGAGGGGACTAGTCAGTTATAGGAGAATGAATATTGCAGAATAATGGTTAAGTTAACTTACTTGCTTCAAAGCAATTTCTTGCATTTGGCTGGAGGAGGCAGCTTGCAATATGTCCTCAGCAATGCTTGCCGATGGATCAGTTCTGGCAGGGCTGAGTGGTGGCAAGTCTGTGGCTATATCGGCAAGTGTTTCTTGAGGTGCTGTTGGTGATCCTGGTGCTGGCACATCCGGCAGTGTTGACTGAAGAGATGGTGCTGGAACTGTGGAAAGTGCCGATGCAATTTTTGATCATTTTGATTGAAGGGCTACGTAAGATGAAGCTTTGCGCTTAGGCTGTGGTTCCTCAAACCCAGATGACTGGGGGGCATCGGCACCAGAGGACTGTGGTTTTGGATTGGCTGAAACAGCTACAGATGTGTCCACTTGTTGCTACAAGTAAATGGAGTAATTAGTGCTGATTATAATAGTTGAAATCGGGTTAAAATTGGAGAAACATACCTCTGGAGAGTCGACAAGGATGACATCTGAAGGTGCGTTGATGGGTGATGGGGGACGAGTTGCCGATGAAGACTCTAGAAGTGTAGAACTCGCGCCCTGAAATATGGAATCGGTAAGTCACAGCAATTGACATCGGCAAAAGAAAGTGAGGTGGTTACCTGAGATGACTGTGCCAAAAATATGACCGATTTGGTACCCCTCTTGGTACGACCGTGGCCCACTGGAGCATCTAGCGAGGGAGCCTTGTGGCCGATGATGGATACTGGGGAAATCGGCTGCAGCCGTATGACCTTGCCACTCTTACTCAATGTTGGAACCGGGTCATCAACCTGTTAAAGAAAGGGTTAGTTGCCAATGGATTAAGGAGGAGTTGAAAGGAGTACAGAGGGTCAGACTTACTACATCGGCAGGGATGACATGATCAGGATCAATAGAGTTCCAGTAAAAATGAGGAGAGGCAAAAAATAGCTGTTCCTTCCATTCTTGCCACCATAATTTGAAGGATTCGGTGACAAAAGAAGCCGGTACCCAGTCAGTAAGATCGACATTTGAGATATCAGCATTGGGAAGGAGAGTAACAATTCTGTGCCAATCCACACGGCTCGCGATGGTCTCTCTTGGTTTAATCACATCGGCAAAACATAAGTTGATGGGCAATTGCCCAAAAGCTAGTTGTCTTGCTGCTGCCGATGGATAGTAGAACTCGTATGTGGGATTGATATTCTTCCCGCTTCCAAAAATGTTGACTGGGATAGCACGAGGAGTGATTATTGCCCTGAGGATGTCGGCGTCCTAGTTCAGGGCCTCATCGGTAAGATTAAAGGAAAGAGGGAACCTTGCTGCTTCATCAACATACGGGACCCATGCCCGAAGCTCAGAGGGGATGCCGACGTAGAGGCTGTGGAAAAGATTGCCGATCTGGATTTTGTTCGCCTCTGCCCCTGGTAGCACTGCCAGTGCTTCTCCAAAGTTGATGGGGGGACGCGTTGCTGATTCTTCTTCCCCAAGTTGATAGTCTTCAGGAAGACTTCGAGGGAATTGCTGGGCGAACAGGTCGATATGGAAATATTTGTGCATGTGGGCATTCAACCACATGTTAATGAACCACCAGGGACCCCCC
>JALGXP010000354.1:1412-15098 GCA_023333625.1 Bothriochloa decipiens | reverse complement strand
CGGTGGCGACATCAACAGGAGATTCTTCGATGAACTCGATCATCGGCATTCTTGACGGTGACTCTTAGCCTCCATTAGCATTCTTTGCCTTCTCCATCTCCATCGTGGCCATGGCTATTCATTTTGACGTCCCCAAGGTTAGTCTTTTCCTTTTGCCTATCCTCTGACATTTTGTTTCTCCTTCTCTGCGCAGTTCATGACTCTTCCTTGTTCCTAATCTTTTAATCTCAGGAGCTTTATAATAATCTTCTTATCCCAACGCATCGGAATCACTTCATTTGCCTAGGCCCAATGGGAAATCCAGACCCAACCGACATTATAAACGCAGAAACCAATCGAATCCCCTTCAGAACTCAGAATTTTGACTTGGGACTCTGGACCGATACCTTCCGTTCTTGGCCAAAAACCACCAAGGGATGGAAAGACTGGTATCTAAGGGTTGCTAGGCCAATGGAGCTGTATTGGGCAGAACGCAAATTAGAACAGTGCATCAGAATATCCATTGCCGATATGGAGAGGAACGAGTCTTTATTAATTGCCGCCTCCTATTTCTAGTCGGATACCCTGAATGCCTTTATATTTAGACATGGGCCAGCTTCTCCTACTCTTGCCGATGTGTACATGCTTACTGGCTTGGACATTTCTTCTGCCGATGACAACTCACTGTTCCAATGGAAATCCGAGCATCGGCTGACCACCAGAAACATTGGCGGCTGGACTGGCTATATCAACGAGTATAAGAAATCTGGTTCAGTCAATCACAGGGAACACTCAGCCTTTTTGAATATGTGGCTTGAGAAGTTTATTTTCTGTGGCAGAACAGTCGGACCGACCAACATGCACCTCCCTGCAGCAGAACTATTGGCTAGCGGCGTCAAGCTCCCCCTGGGCCGATACCTTCTTGGCTCAGTTTACCATCTCCTCCACCAAGTGTCACAAAGGCTGCTGCAAGGTAAATCCATCGGCAACTTGGGGGGTCCCTGGTGGTTCATTAACATGTGGTTGAATGCCCACATGCACAAATATTTCCATATCGACCTGTTCGCCCAGCAATTCCCTCGAAGTCTTCCTGAAGACTATCAACTTGGGGAAGAAGAATCAGCAACGCGTCCCCCCATCAACTTTGGAGAAGCACTGGCAGTGCTACCAGGGGCAGAGGCGAACAAAATCCAGATCGGCAATCTTTTCCACAGCCTCTACGTCGGCATCCCCTCTGAGCTTCGGGCATGGGTCCCGTATGTTGATGAAGCAGCAAGGTTCCCTCTTTCCTTTAATCTTACCGATGAGGCCCTGAACCAGGACGCCGACATCCTCAGGGCAATAATCACTCCTCGTGCTATCCCAGTCAACATTTTTGGAAGCGGGAAGAATATCAATCCCACATACGAGTTCTACTATCCATCGGCAGCAGCAAGACAACTAGCTTTTGGGCAATTGCCCATCAACTTATGTTTTGCCGATGTGATTAAACCAAGAGAGACCATCGCGAGCCGTGTGGATTGGCACAGAATTGTTACTCTCCTTCCCAATGCTGATATCTCAAATGTCGATCTTACTGACTGGGTACCGGCTTCTTTTGTCACCGAATCCTTCAAATTATGGTGGCAAGAATGGAAGGAACAGCTATTTTTTGCCTCTCCTCATTTTTACTGGAACTCTATTGATCCTGATCATGTCATCCCTGCCGATGCAGTAAGTCTGACCCTCTATACTCCTTTCAACTCCTCCTTAATCCATTGGCAACTAACCCTTTCTTTAACAGGTTGATGACCCGGTTCCAACATTGAGTAAGAGTGGCAAGGTCATACGGCTGCAGCCGATTTCCCTAGTATCCATCATCGGCCACAAGGCTCCCTCGCTAGATGCTCCAGTGGGCCGCGGTCGTACCAAGAGGGGTACCAAATCGGTCATATTTTCGGCACAGTCATCTCAGGTAACCACCTCACTTTCTTTTGCCGATGTCAATTGCTGTGACTTACCGATTCCATATTTCAGGGCGCGAGTTCTACACTTCTAGAGTCTTCATCGGCAACTCGTCCCCCATCACCCATCAACGCACCTTCAGATGTCATCCTTGTCGACTCTCCAGAGGTATGTTTCTCCAATTTTAACCCAATTTCAACTATTATAATCAGCACTAATTACTCCATTTACTTGTAGCAACAAGTGGACACATCTGTAGCTGTTTCAGCCAATCCAAAACCACAGTCCTCTGGTGCCGATGCCCCCCAGTCATCTGGGTTTGAGGAACCACAGCCTAAGCGCAAAGCTTCATCTTACGTAGCCCTTCAATCAAAATGATCAAAAATTGCATCGGCACTTTCCACAGTTCCAGCACCATCTCTTCAGTCAACACTGCCGGATGTGCCAGCACCAGGATCACCAACAGCACCTCAAGAAACACTTGCCGATATAGCCACAGACTTGCCACCACTCAGCCCTGCCAGAACTGATCCATCGGCAAGCATTGCTGAGGACATATTGCAAGCTGCCTCCTCTAGCCAAATGCAAGAAATTGCTTTGAAGCAAGTAAGTTAACTTAACCATTATTCTGCAATATTCATTCTCCTATAACTGACTAATCCCCTCGCAGGAACAAGACTCTCCAAATAGCCTATTCTCTTTTACTGTCAACATTCCTGACGATGAAGAAGAAGAAAGTTCTGCGCTTGCCTTAGGAACTGTATCAGTAAGGTCAGAACCAAATTAGAAACATTATTATCTTTGTTGCATCAAGATACACCTCAGCTGGTCCAAGATTCAGACTCCACAAGAGCAATTTTCAAAGCGATCCGTGGCCAAGTTCCCGACAATATTGAAGAAATCCTTTTTCATGCTGCCCACCTTGAGAGCCGACAACTCCAGTACCAAAAGGCCGCTCGACGAATTGCCGATAAAGCCGCTCAATCAAAACTTAAAGAAGAAATATTACAATTCAAGCAGGCCGCCAAAGAAAAGCACAGAAGCATGAGCAACTTAGAGGCTTCGGGCGCCGATCTTGAAAAGAAAATTACTGATCTATCGGCAAAGAGAACAGCTTTACTGGCCGAGCTGAAAGAGGTGGAAGCAGCCCTGAACCAAGCCGTACAGGAGAAAGACAACCTGTCCAACACTTTAAAGATTCTTCAAAAAGACAGAGACAATCAAGCCTGTATGGCGCTGACGCTGAGGAGAAAACTTAAACCGATAGAGGGCACTGCCGATGCGGACGTCAGGGAAGTGGAAGAAGCCGACCAGATTCGCCTGCGTGCGATAATTGCTATTCAATCCTTCCTTAGTTTGTAGACTTCACTCATCGGTTTTGTCAAGTTATCGGCAATCTGAACTTTGTCAATTGACTGTGAATGTAATATAATGCCGATATCTTTATTCCTGTATTTTATGCATCCGTCCAAATACTGGGGTAGTATTTCTTTAAATATTTCCCATTTAATGCTCTGGGAAATATAACTCCTTTGAGGGTTTCTAAGATGTATGCGTTACCAGGAGCCAACTGATTTATCCGATAAGGACCTTCCCAATTAGGGGACCACTTGCCGAATTTCGAACTCTTAGTCCCAATCGGCAAAACCAATTTCCAGACTAAATCTCCATTTGCAAATTCTTTTACTTTCACCTTTCTATCATACCACCTGGCAACCCTCTTTTTATTTTCTTTGACGCTAATTAAGGCCTTTAGCCGATGACCTGCTAAATCTTCTAATTCATCTCTCATAAGCGTGTCATACTCATCGGCTGTCAAGTGATCCTGAGAAAATACACGCCTAGAACCAGTCTTAATTTCCCAAGGTAAAACTGCATCATGCCCATATACCAATTGATATGGTGAGACCTTAGTTGCACCATGACATGCCATCCGATATGACCATAAAGCTTCATTTAAAAGAGTATGCCACCTCCTAGGACTTTTCTTAACTTTCCGTTTAATAAGCTTGATTATTCCTTTATTAGATGCTTCAGCCTGACCGTTAGCTTGCGCATAATAAGGAGAGGAATTTAGCACTTTAATCCCCATACCGATGGCAAAATTATCAAATTCTCCTGATGTGAACATAGTTCCTTGATCGGTAGTAATAGTCTGAGGAATACCAAATCGGTAAACGATATGTTCTTTCACAAAATCAATCATATTTGCCGATGACACTTTCTTTAAAGGAATTGCTTCAACCCACTTTGTGAAATAATCGGTAGCAACGAGTATGAATTTATGTCCTTTACTCGACGGTGGGTAGATTTGACCGATGAGATCAATAGCCCATCCTCTAAACGGCCAAGGTTTGATTATAGGATTCATTACTGATGCAGGTGCTCTTTGAATATTACCGAATTTCTGACATGACTGGCATCCTTTGAAATATTTAAAACAATCCTCAAGAATTGTCGGCCAATAATACCCGTTCCTCCTAATCATCCATTTCATTTTAAATGCCGATTGATGTGCCCCACACACTCCTTCATGAATCTCACCCATTAAACCTTTCGATTCCTCTTTACTAAGGCATTTGAGTAAAACCCCATCCAAAGTGCGACAATATAATTCAGTATCAAGGAGCACATACTTGGTAGCTTGAAACCTTATACGTCTCTCCACTTTCTTAGACGGATTTTTTAAGTAATCGGCAATATCCCTTCTCCAGTCATCGGCATCAATTACCGATGTCAGCACTTCTCGGATCAGTTGATATCCCGAAGCATGCTGTGCTAGCCGATTAGCTTCTTCATTGTGCAATCTGGGAATGTGTTCAAGTCAAAAATCTTTAAACTCCTTTAATATTTGCAGGCACCTCCCATGATAAGTAATCAAGACTTCACTTCGGCATTCATATGTTCCAATCAACTCATGGAATCTCCAAAGACTTCAACTGTATCGGCACGAATTTCTCTGAGCAATTCTAACCCTTTCAGTAAAGCTTGATATTCAGCCTGATTATTTGTTGAAGTGCCAGTAATCGGCAATGAAAATTCATATTTCTTCCCTCGAGGCGAGATTAATACAATACCAATTCCTGCTCCTTCATCGCAAGTAGATCCATCAAAGAAAAGTGTCCATGGAGCAATCTCAGCATAATCTATCACACTGCAATGTTGAGTAACAAAATCGGCCATTACCTTTCCTTTAACTGCTTTAGCCGATTCATGACGCAAATCAAATTCTGATAATGCTAAGATCCACTTGCCGATTCTTCCTTTCAAAATTGGCATTGACAACATATGCTTAACCACATCGTCTTTGCATATGATAGTGCATTCAGCCGATAACAAATAATGCCTTAATTTTGTGCAAGAGAAATATAAACACAAACATAATTTCTCAATGGCCGAATACCTGGTCTCAGCGTCTATCAGTCTTCTGCTCAAATAATATATCACACGTTCTTCCCCTTCAAACTCTTGAATTAATGCTGATCCGATAACATTATCATCGGCAGACAAATACAACTTGAAAGGTTTCCCATGTTGAGGCGGAACCAATACTGAAGGATTTACCAAATATTTTTAACTTCTTCTAAAGCTAATTGCTACTCTGTTCCCCATACAAATTCTTGATCGGCTTTTAATTTTAATAAAGGACTGAAGGCTTTGATCTTTCCTGACAGATTAGATATAAATCTTCGAATAAAATTAATCTTGCTAATCAAGGATTGCAACTCAGTCTTATCGGTAGGAGCAACAACCTTATTAATTGCATCAACAGATTTCCTGCTGATTTCAACACCTCTTTGATGTACCATGAAGCCTAAGAATTGACCTGCCAATACACCAAATGCGCATTTAGTAGGATTCATCTTTAAACCATGCTTTCTGGTGCACTCCAAGATTTTTCGCAGATTAGCCAGATGACTCTCAAAACCTTCAGATTTGACCACCACATCATCTTTGTAGATTTCAACCAATGTGCCGATGTATTTATGGAAGATAAAATTCATAGCCCTCTGATAGGTAGCACCGGCATTTTTCAAGCCGAAGGTCATGACAATCCATTCGAATAAACCCACATGACCTGGACACCTAAAAGCAGTCTTGGAAATATCCTCTTTAGCCATGAAAATTTGGTTATAACCGGCATTACCATCCATGAAGCTGATGATCCGATGTCCGGCTGCAGCATCAATCAATAAGTCGGCAACAGGCATTGGATAGCCATCCATCGGTGTAGCTTTATTAAGATTCCTGAAATCAATACACACAAAAAGTTTTCCATTTTTCTTATAAACAGGAACCACGTTAGAAATCCATTCGGCATATCGACATTGCCGAAAAAAGCCAGCTTCAATTAACCTTGTGATTTCGGCTTTAATATCAGGTAACAATTTAGGATTACATCGGCGTGCGGGCTGTTGATGAGGCCGAAATCCTGGCTTAATAGGCAACCGATGTTCAACTATTGACCGATCTAATCCAGGCATTTCTGTATAATCCCAAGCAAAACAGTCCTTATATTCTCTCAAAATATCAATCATTTGCTGTTTACATTGAGAATCTAACTTGGCACTAATAAAAGTTGGCCTTGGCCTGTCACCGTTACCAATATCTATTTCCACTAAATCATCAGCCGATGTGAACCCATGACCAAGCTTTCCTCCATCGGCAAACTGATCCATTAAAATTCATCTTTAGAACCGACTGCTTGGATCGGTGTGAGCTCATAATCGGCAACCCTTAGAAATTCCGTATCCCATGCTTCTCCCGATATGCACTTTGTCCGTTCATAGGTCTCAAAATCAGCCGATGCGATTATATAAGAAGAATCACCAGGGATAATTTCAATCTTGTCTTTAATCCACTGTATGAGGCATTGATGCATCGTAGAAGGAACACAACAGTTGGCATGAATCCAATCCCTTCCTAGGAGTAAATTATAGTTACCTTTGCCGTTAACGATAAAGAAGGTGGTAGGCAAAGTCTTGCTGCCGATAGTCAACTCAACACATAATGCCCCTTTAGCCGGAGACACATTGCCTTCAAAATCTTTAAGCATCATATCCGTCTTGGTTAAATCTTGGTCTCCTTTTCCAAGTCTTTGAAACATAACATACGGCATGATATTAATTGCCGCTCCTCCATCTATGAGTATTTTTGACGCTGGTCGTCCATCAACCCTGCCTTTAACAAACAAAGCTTTGAGGTGTTGCCTTTCATCATCGGCAGGCTTTTCAAACACAGCCATCATTGGATCCAGAGTTAGTTGAGCTGCTTCATCGACAAAAACTGCTTGTTCCTTGTCACCTGGCGCCAAGAACTCCATCGGCAACATGAAGACCATGTTAACATCTGCCGATGGACTTTCACCCTTACGTTTTGGTTGCCATACTTGAGTTGTTGCCTTTGGGATGCTTTCTCTTGGGCACTATAAGCCCTCTTGACGCATACGCTGTTCCCTTCTTTTCTGAGTTTTTGTCAATCCTTCAGGGCACCATTGGGGCAGCTTTGTTTTCCAAACAGGCTGATAATGCTTTGTGTTCTGCTCATGGAGGCCTATGTTTGGATCCCAACAGAATATCCCTTCATCAGGAACCCTTTCATTAGCCATCTCTTCAAGCCTTGCATGACTCTTTGGAAAATAATCAATATACCTGCCAAGCCTGTCATGCACGCTAACTCTGCCCCCCAGCCGATCAAATGCTGATACCTTCTCTTTGATCGGCTTATTGATGCGTAGCCCTCGATTACTAGAGTGATGTTGTTTCTCTACCCGATCATTTAAATAGTAACCATTACATTCAGGGCAGGTATCGGCAGTGGGCAATTTAATACCTTCTTCCCAGCAATGAATGAAAAAGGGCAATTCCAGTGATCTTCATGTCAACGTAACTCTTCCTGTTGCTGCCGATACCGATCCTCACATTGTTGCCGATACCGATCCTCATGTTGCCAATACCGAACACCATATGGAGTAGGCCTCAAAGGTCTTCTGGAGTTACTACCTTCATTAACAATTCTTTTCCCTTTAGCGCCATCGGCAGGTTCCTTTCCCTTTACGTCCTTAATAATTATTTGATTCTTAGGGTCTACCGATGCATTTCTTCTAGCAGCTTCCGATGTTAACACTTTGGTTTTGCCTTCAGCCTCCACCATATTTGCAGGGAACGGGTGTTGATCAATTTTCATCGGCTTCTGAGCTTTTGAATTATCAAACTTGATTTTCCCGGATTCGATAGCCGACTGCAACTGTTGCCTAAATACCTTGCAATCATTGGTACTGTGCGAGGTAGCATTGTGCCATTTGCAGTACCTAATCTTTTTCAACTCTTCTGCCGATGGAATCACATGATGAGGAGACAGCTTAATTTGACCCTCTTGGAGCAAAAGATCAAATATCCTATCGGCCTTGGTGATGTCAAATAGAAACTTTTCTGGCTCTTTCTGACCGAAAGGACATGATATCGGCTTCTTATTCTTTACCCACTCGGCCAAACCGATAATTGATTCATCATCAGAGTCTGAATCTCCTGCTTCTTCTACAAAGGACACCTTTTTATTCCAATTCTTCCTGGGTTCAAAAACCCTAGTGTCCTGATCAGAAATCCTTTGCACAATATGACTCAAACTTTCAAACTCTTGTGACCCATATTTTTCTCTGATATGTGGCAGTAACCCTTGAAGAGCTAAATCGGCTAACTGCCGATCATCAAGCACTAAGTTGTAGCATTTATTCTTCACATCTCTTAGCCCGTGTACGAAACTTTCTACTGACTCATCACTGCGTTGTCTCAATTTTGTCAAATCAGTCAGCTTCTTTTCATGTACCCCAGCAAAGAAGTATTTGTGAAACTGTTTCTCTAGATCGGCCCATGTAATAACAGAATTAGGTGGTAACGAAATAAACCACGCAAAAGCCGATCCAGACAATGATGAGGAAAATAATCGAACCCTTAATTCATCCCTGTTGGCTGCTTCCCCGCACTGGATGATGAATCGGTTGATGTGCTCCATTGTTGACGTATCATCTTGCCCAGAAAACTTAGTGAAATCTGGCACCTTGTACCGATTTGGGAAAGGAATCGAGTCATAAGACGAAGGGTACGGAGTCCGATAAGAGTAAGTATTGACCTTGGGCTGAATCCCAAATTGCTCTTTCATCACTTCTGCAATCTTATTGATCAAGAGTGCATCATGATCTTGTCAATGCACTGGCTGGATCTCTACTGGAGGCATTGGCTGATATGCTTCTACATGCCCCTGTGGCACTTGGCTTGGATACATCGGCATATTCACGGCACCAACCTGCGGAGTAAAGTTCATCGTCTGTTTTGCCGATGCTTGCTCCTGGACAGTTGTCTGTGGACTATACCGTTGAGTCCCTATTGCTTGGTGGCTTGGTTGAATAGCAGATTGCTGGGTTGGCGCTTGCCCCGACCAATTGAGACTGTAACTCATCGGCACCTGGCTTGCCGATGGCTGATAGCTTGTAGACAATTGATGCTCTTGTATAGACGGATGATAGCCAGCATAATTGCCCTGAATTGCAGGTAACCCAGACTGAGATATGAATGGTACCACGGGCTGCTCTGCAGTGGAAGCTCTCTGTTGAACTGGTGGAGGATTAGTCAATGGATTCGCATAAAATATCTATTGCGGAGGTGCGTAGAATCCCATTGACAATGGCTGTATAGCAGGAGGTACAGTAGAATAATGCGACGCTTGCGCCACCGGCTGAATTGGCATAACCAATGTCATTGGACCCTTTCCTGCTACATCATGCACTTGAGGCAGTCCAGAATTGGCAGTAGATGGACCTGGAGGCATACCGTATCCCCACCAATTGGCAGCAGTTTGATTATGTTGACCTGAAGGACCTGACATTGCCGATGCCGATAGATCTGTGCTCAACTGAGTACTAGGCTTCTCCTGAGATGTTAGATCTGATCCTATCGGCGTGGCGCCAGTGATGGATGGTCCTGATATAGCTGAAAGAGTAGGCGCTTCTATACTCTCAACGGCTGGAGTTGCCGATGGAGTACTGGTAGATGCCGATCCTGGCCGATGATATGCTGGCCCGACATACCCTGGTGCTTGTCCGTCCCTTAACGTTTGTACAACAGCATTGTAGACAGTATTGGATAGCACGGTGGAGTGGTTGATCAAAGCTTGATTTAATGCAGAATTAACCATCTCCTGTAATTTGCCAGGGTTGGAGTCAAAGGTTACCTGCCGAGGCAGCGGCAGATCTTGCTTCTGGATAACTTCTCCTCCCCTGTTCATGCTGAAAGACTTCAAGCAAAGCTGCCTGTAATCCTCCATAGCTTTTTCCATGGCTTGCTTCTGATCCTCCTTGAGATCTGATTCTGATATCTCGATGATGTTCTCTGGAGTGATATCGGTAGTATTCCTCATGATAAATCTGTTGACTTGGTCCCACCGGGCGTGCCAAAAGATGTGTTGATGCAAAATTATATCTGCAAACACACCGGGCTAATACCCAAGATCGATATCCGGAGCGTGCCAGTCGATTTGACCTGTTAATCGACAAGGATGATAGATTTGAATAAAACCTGAACGAGACGACAGCGATACGCCCAGACGTCAAAGCTCAGATGATACTCGATAACTGTTGAATAGATCAGACGAGACGACAGCGATACGCCCGGACGTCAAAGCCTGAATCTTGCTCGGTAAAAGCGGAACCTGCAAGGCCGCCGGAGATCAAGTTGATGCAGCCCGTCGACTCTTGAAAGAACTCGTTGAAAAGGAAAAAGTACTGATGACGAAGTCGCCGAAAAGTAGATTGCTTGAAAAGTAGATAAAAATAATAGGTTGTTGTATTGATGATTATTTTTTACATTGTCTCTCGGTACATATTTATACCCTGGTACTATGAGTCCTAAACAGACACGACAAAGTATTACCTAAACAAGTCTTATTTCTAAGGAATAAAAAATAACGACTCGTACCATGGTCGGACTCAAAAATAAACTAATAAAATAATGGCATAAATATCGCCAGTTCCCTTATCCATTGCTTTACGATGAAACCTCTACCGACATGCTCCTCATCTCTGTAGATTCCATCGGCAACCCATCAATAACGACTCAGACCTGCTTTCCATGTCCTTCAGCTCCGCTTTCCATCGGCAACCATGCCTCAATCTCTATCGGCAACAACCCTCTGGCTTCATCGGTAATGTACGAGATCAACATGTCCTTTATCGGCACTCATCCATCGGCAACTCAGAATCAACGCTGGAGAAGAACCACTCCCTTGCCGATCAGCACCGTTTTTGGTCCATATTGACATGGTGTGTGGTGTCAACACATGCCCCCAACACATGAGGACTTAGAGTGGGAACCAAACATGCTGTCAGGTTTGGAAAACTAGCTTACTCACGAAGTTATGGTGTGCTTGTAGCCCTATTGGCATTGGGGACCGGCGGTGCTGATTTCACGGCAGCAAGAGGCGGGGAAGTATGCCTACGAAAAACATGCACCACGACTGGGGCAAGGTGGTTTTTTCACACAGGGAATTAGGGTGGGAACCAAACATGGTGTCAGGTTTGAAAAACTGGCTTACTCATGTAGTTATGGTGTGCATGCGGCCTTGTTGGCATCGGGGACCAGCGGTGCTGATTTCATGACAGCAAGAGGCGGGGAAGTTTGCCTCCAGAAAACATGCACCATGAGTGGGGCAAGGCAGATTTTTTCACAAGAGGACTTAGGGTGGGAACCAAACAAGGTGTCAGGTTTGAAAAACTAGCTTACTCATGTAGTTATGATGTGCATGCGGCCTTATTGCCATTGGGGAGCCGCGGTGCTTATTTTGCGGCAGCAAGAGGCGGGGATGTTTGCTCCAGAAAACATGCACCACGAGTGGGGCAAGGAGGTTATTTCATAAGAGGACTTAGGGTGGGAACCAAACATGGTGTTAGGTTTGAAAAACTAGCTTACTTATGAAGTTATGGTGTGCTTGCGGCCCTATTGGCATTGGGGACCGGCGGTGCTGATTTCACGGCAACAAGAGGCAGGAAAGTATGCCTACGGAAAACATGCACCGTGAGTGGGGCAAGGCGGTTTTTTCACATAGGGAATTAGGGTGGGAACCAAACATAGTGTCAGGTTCAAAAAAGTGGCTTACTCACGAAGTTATGGTGTGCTTGCGGCCCTGTTGGCATCGGAGACCGGTGGTGCTGATTTTGTGGTAGCAAGTGGTGGGCAAATTTGCCTCCGGAAAACAAGCACCGTGAGTGGGGCAAGGTGGTTTTTTCACACAGGGGAAACTAGCTTACTCATGTAGTTATGGTGTGCATGTGGCCTTGTTGGTATCGGGGACCGGCGGTGCTGATTTCGCGGCAGCAAGAGGTGGGGAAGTTTGCCGCCAGAAAGCATGCACCACGAGTGGGGCAAGGCGGGTTTTTCAGACAAGGACATAGGGTGGGAACCAAACATGGTGTCACGTTTGAAAAACCGGCTTACACGGGAAGTAATGGTGTGCTTGCGGCCCTATTGGCATTGGGGACCGGCGCTGCTGATTTCACGGCAGCAAGAGGCGGGGAAGTTTGCCTCCAGAAAACATGCACCACGAGTGGGGCAAGGCGGTTTTTTCACATGAGGACTTAGGGTGGGAACCAAACATGGTGTCAGGTTTGGAAAACTAGCTTACTCGCGAAGTAATGGTGTGCTTGCGGCCCTATTGGCATTGGGGTCCGTGGTGCCGATTTCACGGCAGCAAGAGGTGGGAAAGTATGCCTCCAGAAAACATGCACCACGAGTGGGGCAAGGTGGTTTTTTCACATGAGGACTTAGGGTGGGAACCAAACATGGTGTCAGGTTTGGAAAACTAGCTTACTCGTGAAGTAATGGTGTGCTTGCGGCCCTATTGGCATTGGGGTCCGTGGTGCCGATTTCACGGCAGCAAGATTCGAGAAAGTATGCCTGCGGAAAACATGCACCGCGAGTGGGTCAAGGCGGTTTTATCACACAGGGAATTAGGGTGGGAACCAAACATAGTGTCAGGTTTGAAAAACCGGCTTACTCATGTAGTTATGGTGTGCATGCGGCCTTGTTGGCATCGGGGACCGGCGGTGCTAATTTCGCGGCAGCAAGAGGCAGGGAAGTTTGCCTCCAGAAAACATGCACCACGAGTGGGGCAAGGCCATTTTTTCACACGAGGACTTAGGGTGGGAATCAAACATGGTGTCAGGTTTGAAAAACCCTAGCTTACTCATGAAGTTATGGTGTGCTTGCGGCCCTATTGGCATTGGGGACCGGCGGTGCTGATTTCACGGCAGCAAGAGGCAGGAAAGTATGCCTGCGGAAAACATGCACCGCGAGTGGGGCAAGGCGGTTTTTTGACAAGGAATTAGTGTGGGAACCAAACATAGTGTCAGGTTCAAAAAAGTGGCTTACTCACAAAGTTATGGTGTGCTTGCGGCCTTGTTGGCATCAGGGACCGGCGGTGCTGATTTCATGGCAGCAAGTGGTGGGCAAATTTGCCTCCGGAAAACAAGCACCACGAGTGGGGCAAGGTGGTTTTTTCACATGAGGACTTAGGGTGGGAACCAAACATGTTGTCAGGTTTGAAAAACTAGCTTACTCATGTAGTAGTGGTGTGCATGTGGCGTTGTTGGCATCGGGGACCGGCGGTGCTGATTTCTCGGCAGCAAGAGGCGGGGAAGTTTGCCTCCAGAAGACATCCACCACGAGTGGGGCAAGGCGGTTTTTTCACATGAGGACTTAGGGTGGGAACCAAACA
>JALGXP010000353.1:19932-36477 GCA_023333625.1 Bothriochloa decipiens | reverse complement strand
TGGCTCTCTCCTATGTTTCATGCTCTAAAGTGAAGGCCTATGGGGGGCATTTATAGTGGGAGGTGGAATAGGGGCTACTCCAACCTCCATCGTGCACCGTTGGATCAAACCGCCTTACAACCACCTTGGATGGACGTCCACGATGAAGCACTTGCATGGAGGCATGCAGGAAGGTGGAAGAGGGGCCAACCGACCAAGTTGGGCACTAGGTGGGGGTCGGCTGACCTACTCCAATGACATGTGGGCCCATCCAAGTTCTTCTAGAAGGATGCTGATGTTGGTAGGATGAAGTGGCACTTTGGGGACCACCAAGTGGGGGTCAGCCGATCCCCTCTATGTGAGGTGGGACCATGGTGAGTGTCCCCACATGTCATAGAGTCCATTCCAAGTGTTGGTTATAGTCCTGTCACGTCGGTTCCTTCGTTGTGGGCCCATGGATCCATGTGACTTCATCTTGTACCGTTGAGAGAAAACACACTTGTGATCCAAGGGTGACACTTGCTTAGGACTGTGTTGGGAGGATCCTGGTGGTCTGGCAGTGGCTGGGAAGGTCCCATAGGGGCGTCGGCCGACCCCTTTTGGTGGAACTAAAGGCTCATCTTCTGCAGGTGATTTCTACATGCAATTCTAAGCACAATGGTGGTGCTGGGCCCACCAAGGTGGGGTCGAACGACCCCACTTTTGTGCCCATCTTTTGCACATTGTCTCTAGAAGCTATGTTTTTTTGACGCAAAAAAACCATGGGGGAGTTCCCCACGGTGTTCTCAAAAAAATTTTAATAAAGCCAACAAAAGAGAGGTTACAAGAAGAAAATGATACTACTTACTTACTAACTTACCTAACTTACCTAAGAGGGGACATGGTGGGGGGATAGCAAAAACTAAGAGACAACAACTACTATGAATTACAACATTTACAGGGAATCTAACCAAGAGTCAACTAACGGTCTAGACGCCTCATCAAGACAGTGAGCCTAAATAGCAGCTTCTCCTTTAAAGTTTCTAAGCCATGTACCGAAGCCTAGTTGAATGTTGTCAAACACCTTCCTATTCCTTATCTTCCAAAGTTCACAGGCAGCCACCAGGAAAATTTCCATAAAGAGAGGAATATTTGCTTGTTGTTTGGTTCTCATAATCATCCTGTGCAAATCAGCATTCATTTCCCAATTAATTCCTAGCTTCTCCCAACATGCCTTGGCGAAATCACATTCAAAAAATAGATGAGAAATTGTTTCTTCTTCTCTGTTGGCACACATCATGTAGTAGAAGTCAGGCTGTACATTGAAGTTTCTTATGGCCAGCATGCTTTTAGTGTTGAGCCTATCCATCAAGATTAGCCACGCAAAGTAACTTGACTCTCGGGTTTACTTTGGACTTCCACACTAGTTGGAAAGTATTAGGAACCTGCACTTCAGAAAAAGCTAGTCTGTAGATTTTGGATGTTGCATACTTGCTATTACCCCAACAAAAGGTTCTTTGATCAGGCTCTTCAGTGATAAAAAAGTTTTGCACAATATCTCTCAGCTCATTCAGTTGTAATGATGCAGCCTGTGAGATAGGGATTATAAACAGCTCTTCCAGGCAGGTTGCTTCACGTACTTCTTTATCTGAAATATCAGGGAATCTAGCATAATGGGCAATATTTGGAAAAGTTACCTCTAGACATTCACCAACCCAATTATCTTTCCAGAAGAGCACCGTGGATCCATCCCCTACTACACAAGAGGTGATGTGACCATATAGATTCTTGAGTCTAAAGATATCTCTCCACCTAAATGACCCCATCTCTCTTTGTGTGAGTGGCACGCTTCCCTCATAATATTTGAACCATAGCAATTGGACCCAGGGGGTATCAAACTTGGAATAAAATTTGTGGAGCTGTTTCATCAGCAATGTATCATTCTGCAAAAGAAGGTTTTTAATGCCAAGGCCTCCCTTCTTCTTGGTCTCTGCACTAGTGGCCAGGCCACAAGATTACCCCCTCTTTTCCATTTAGAGTTTCCTCTCCAAAGGCATTGTCCCCTGATCCTATCTATGTCCTTGATCACACCCTTATGCAGCTTGAATGTGCCCATGGCATATGTGACAGTAGGAGTAATAACAATGTTTATATATTCAAGTCTTCCTGCATAGGATAGTAGGGTTGAACAGGCCGTAAGCTTCTTCTCTGCCCTATCCAGGAGTGGAGCAAAGTCTTCAATTTTTGGCCTAGTGGTACCCAAAGGCAAACCTAGGTAGGTGAATGGAAGGGATCCAACTTGACATCCCAGGGTACCAGCAAGGATTTTCATTTTGTCTGCCGAAACATTGATAGGAACCATGCTGGACTTGCTAAAATTCACCTTTAGACCAGTGGAGGAGGCAAAGGTATTAAGGATTGCTTTGAGGCAGAAGAGTTGCTTGGCATCTGCTTGCATAATAAGGAGTGTATCATCAGCATATTGCACTATAGGAAAATCTGACTTTGGCTGAGGAATTGGGAGTTTGAGTATTCCTTTGTCCTTGAGACCATTAATGACATATTGAAGAATCTCTGCAGCTAGTACAAATAGCAGTGGAGATAAGGGATCTCCTTGCCTAACCCCTCTCTTGCAAGTAAATATTTTCCCAGGAATGTTGTTTAAAAGGACTGATGCAGACCCAGATGATAATATAGCTTCCACCCACTCTATCCATTTAGGGGGAAAATTTAGAGCAACCAACATTTGCAAAATAGCTGAGTGCTCCACAGTACCAAAGGCTTTAGCAAAATCTAGCTTAACAATGACTATCTCCTGCTTTGATTGCTGACACTGGTGTATATACTCAAAGCTCCAAGCTAGGCAGTCTTGAATTGATCTTTGTCTGATAAAACCATACTGGTTCTTATGGATGAACTTGAGCACAATTCGTTGGAGTCTCTCTGGCATCAGTTTGGTTAGCATTTTGATGCAACAGTTCAATAAGGAGATGGGTCTAAAATCCGAGGCAGTTACTGGACTATTAATTTTAGGCACCAGCACTATATAGGAGCTATTGTTGGGGGCAAGATTCAGGCTACCTGCAAAGAACTCCCTGAACAGTCTGTAGATATCCTCTTTTATAATAGGCCAGCACTTTTTAATGAACACACCATTAAAGCCATCTGGACCAGGGGCCTTATCAGCTGGCATTATTTTGATGATGTTATCTATCTCTGAGATCAGGATGGTTGAGTTAAACTATTCAAATCATCCTCAGAGACCGTTTCTACTAGGGAGTGCAGATCAAATTCCATTTTAGCAGGGTCAGATACTCCCATTCTATTCTTGAATGACCACCATAGGTGATTAGCCTTGTCCTCATGATTTATAAGAGAGACCCCATAATCATCCTGTACTTGTGCTATCAGGTTCCTTCTATATGATACTGTAGCCATAGAGTGGAAATATTTGGTGCATTGGTCCCCAAATTTGACTCTATTGCCTGTATTCCTTTACCTCCAACACTGAGTAACAATCTTTCTCAGATTCCACTCTGGGTTGAACAGGACTCTAAACTCCTCCACTGTGTCCAAATAGGAGATGACCAGGTTACAGTTCTCAATCAACACCTTTAAGCTAGATAGATTCTTGCTCCATTGCTTGAGATCATATCTGAGTCTCTTGAATTTAGAGGAGATGACTGACACAATGCCATTCCCATTCCTGACTGGTTTTTCCCAAGACAGCTTCACTGTATCCAGAAATGTACTATGAGTGTTTGGTCAAAAATTGAACGAAGACATGAATAAAATAATATATGCAGGGGAGACACATGCACACATATTCAAGAACCATATATTTCATTAATTCTTTCTTGAATATACAAAATACATGATCAACAAAAAAATGTCTTCTTCTGTCTTTAGCGTCATGCTTAAGGAGAGGTCTGACTAGTAAGATATTGTGTATTCGCCGATTCCCGGGGTCTGTTGGGCACGACCGGTTAATTACATTTGCAAGACGAGTTTGCAGAAAACCTCTGATTAAGCTGCGCTTCATGGTCGTCAATACTTGATCATCGTGAGCCATATGTGATATATGGCGTAGTAATTATAGGGTTGACCTAGTGTCGCCGAAGCTCGGTCGTGACATCACCATCGCCACGTCAAAAGTAAATGGAAAAGATGATAATGAAGGGGATGACTTTCGCCTCGTCGGTGCCCAGTCATGTACGCCTACCTTCATTAACATGGACGTGTTGCTTTCGCCTCGTCGGTGCCCAACAACAATGTGTCCAATCCCGTGAACTAGGACATGTCGGTGGAATAGTGACCTCGCCTCGTCGGCACGTGGCCAGAGTTCCGTCTAGCCTCGTAGGCACTAGACGTGTAGTGAACGATCACAAATAGAAGAAGATGCTTTTGCGTGAGATCAACTCGACATCCTTCCGATGTTAGTATTTTCATAGCGACGAGGGGTGCAATCCCGATTCTCGCACACTACGACGAGCGGGGCGCTCCCGTCTCGATAGTCTGGTTTGAACGATGCTTTCTCAAGAAATCAAATCGACAGCCTCCCAGTGTTGGTATTCTCATAGCGGTAAGCGGGGTTTTCCCGTCACACACGGCAACGAGTGGGGCGCTCCCATCTCGATCGCCTGCTTTAAACGATGCTTTCTCAAGAAATCAAATTGACAGCCTCCCAGCGTTGGTATTCTCATAGGGGTAAGCGGGGTTTTCCCGTCACACACGCGGCAACGAGTGGGGGGATCCCATCTCGTGCGTCTTGTCTCTTCTTATCGTGACGAGCGGGGTTTTCCCGACTCGCACGTTGCGACGAGCGGGGCGCTCCCATCTCGCGCATCTTGTTTCTTCTTTATCCGTCTTGGCTTCAACATCAGTAACTTGACGATGGCCTCGCGCAGTGAGGGTTCTGATGTCATCAAGTTGCTGGCCTTCTCAAACGGACTAATAAAACTGGTTCATAAGAACATCTAGATGCTCACCAGGAAACACGACGGACGACATGGTTGACATGATCCTGATCACAGGGGGGTGTGAAACAAGATGCAAGGCAGTAGCAGCTTGACTTCTCGGCGACGTTTAGCTTCTCGGCGAGTTGGCAACTTGCTTGCTTCTCGGCGACTTGCTGGCTGGCTTCTCGGCGACTAATTGCTTTTTCGGCGAGTTGGCAGTAGGGCGTCGGCGAGTTGCGCGTATGCGTAGGAACGTCAGTGTCCCTCGTTGGCCAGGTCGCTGCTTTATATAAGGACCAAGGACAGGAAGTTTGCCCCTCGGCCAAGCAACATACGGCGTAGATCGTATCTAAATACGATTCTTCAACCAAGAGTCCTTGATGTTTACGTATCCACACCTTCATGCAAGAGGGTACGTACTGTATATGGATTTGTCTTAAAGAGATACGTACGTATCTTGTCTTCTCAATCAAATATATATAAAGTATATATATATATTATTATATTAATGGGCCATATACGTATTTAATCTAGCCCACAAAGAAGATATGATGGCCTTGGGTACTTGGACACACCGAAAAATAACATGGGTGATTAACTTATAAATAATAGCCATTTTTGCATGGGCTTTGCTTGAGAAGCTAGCAAGTTGAGAAGCCAGCTATGTATACGTATATATGCGTACACATACACACCTTCTTGATAATGAAAATATCTTGTATCTGAACATGGACGTAAACAATATTCACAACAAACATATGCTAAAATTTCATCATACAAATACCACCCGCCGAGTCGAGTTTATGCGCGAAGCAGTAGAGACTTGACTCGGGGAAACATTATTTTGCAACCGAGTTCGACAAGAACAAAAGTTCATTGTCAATGCCAATTATATTTGCCGAGCATTTCTTTACCGACGGAGCTTTGCTGACTACTACGTGCAAAGCAGTCGACAAAGGATTTATCGACTGTTTTTCGGCCTTTGCCGATTGCTTCTGCCAGTCGGCAAAGCCGGTGCATCCTGCAGTGATTCCCGTAAATAAATCTGCTCCCCGGCAACCTTAAGGCAAACAAGTCGCAGATCGTTGTCGGAGGAAAGACAATCTGTTCAACCGGTTCGACGATCAGCGAGATCAAACTCGGCGGATTAGCGACAAAGCGACCCGGAAGCTCACGAGGTACTTGTTTACCACGACAAGACAACAGTCGACCTTACCAACTTCCTCATTGGAACTACGGCATATTGTAAAAAAAAATTCTCCGTATACATACTTATTTTCTCATATTGCACACTGTAAATTTTATTTGATCTTCAGATGAATCGCTCAGCAAAGGAATCTCGCAACCCAAAGAATTCAGAGGAGGCTCCCAGTCACAACAAAGATCGCTCCAGTAATTCTCCACTGCCTCGTCCCCATCGTCAGTATCCAAAGCCACCACTCAGGACACCACAATCTAATGCCCCGATCAATGCTCCTCCACAGGTATATTATGGGCATAAATAAACAGTTGTGTAGTTGGCATTATTTTTATAAATTCCACATGATCCTTCACCCAGCTTCCTGTCTTTTGTTCCCAGGGCGGCTATCCCATGAACTGCACGCCTTATACGTTATACAGTGGGCCTCCTGACCTTGCACCGAAAGAAAGCAAGGGGAAATATTTTATTGGCGTGAAGAATTTGACTTCTTCAAGGACGTAGATCCAAGAGCTCAACCATCAGAGAGCAGACTTTCTGTTGCTGAGAAAGAAAACTTGGATCGATCCATAACAAAAATTGCCGAGTATTTCAACCTCGGTCGGGGACAGCAGCTCATTCTTGAATCAGCAAATGACATCATCAGGAGGGAGGAAAAATACAAATCCAAATGCCGAGATCCAACTCCAGGTCAAATTTTGACAACTTCTTTCGAGGAAGTCCCTCTCGGTACACGCAAAAGACCAGGGGAGCAACCGATTCAAGATCGTTTGGGCACAACATTTGTCCTACGGCCAGTAATAGACGGACCTGTGACCAACAAAGATCTTCCTGACCGCACCTCAACATTGGCACAAAAGTTCATCACGTCACCTTCCTCAAAGTGGACACACAAGCACACCCCGCAACTCCAGCTCAACGTTCAGATGAGCAAGAAAATAAAATATGGGCTCGCATGATGTTGGTGAACAAAGAAGATCGTGAGATCTTACAAAAGGCTGGTATCTTCCGCGGAGTTTTGGCATCAATTTATCGTTGTGAGGTCGACCCATCCTTGGTGGCTGCCTTTCTAACATACTGGAATACTGATGAGAGCCATCCATAAGTATCGTTGTTTTCTCACTGATAATGGCATCAGGCCCAACTGGAATTTTGGGCCTCCATTGTATTTTTGAGCTGGTGCTAATCAGAGTACCTTTGGGTTTCCATTGAAGCCGTCGCCTGGTTTTTAAGAGACAATGTTTTTCCCGGTGTCCATAATTAAAACAGCTCAAGCAGCGTACCAGGAAAACACACCCTTTATTGCTGTGACCTTTCCGAAGACACCTCGAGCACTGGAAAGTACCCTCCGTATCCTAAATAGAAGTCGTTCTGGAGCAACGGCCGGTTGCAGCAAAAGACGTCGTTCATGCTATCGAGGGAGAGTTTGGATGCGATTACCCCTGGGCACCGCACGCGCGCCGCACAGCATTAATCGTGACTCCTCGATTCACGATCACGCGCCTCCGTCGCCCGCCAATAGCACGCTCGCCTGCGCCTCCGTCGCCCACCAATAGAGCACGCTCGCCCACACCACGCTCGCCTCCTTCATCTGGCTGCCCACGGAACGCTCGTCTCCTTCATCTCGCCGCCCACGTACAGCACGCTCGCCCACCATCATGGAGTCCCGCGGCATGGAGTCCCGCGGCGCGCAGTTGCTGATGCTCATCGCGGACGTCGTCGGGCCGGACTCGGAGGAGGTCGCCGCGGATGTCGTCGGGCCGGACTCGGAGAAGGTCGCCACGGACTCCGTCGACCCGCTGCTGTCCGTGGAGGGACTGGACTCCGTCGACCCGCTGCAGTCCGTCGAGGCACTGGAATCCATCATCGCGCAGGACTCCGTCGATGGAACCAACTCCGTCGAGGCGCCGCTGGTGGTGCCGGACTCCGTCGAGATGGTGCCGGACTCCGTGGAGATGGTGCCGGACTCCTTGCCGCTGGGAGCTTTTCTTTGCCCTCGCTGCAATCAAGTTCATGAGGACCGCCAGTCATGGGACCGTGCACACTCGAATTTCTGGCCATGCTCTCGATGTGGTCTTGTCCACTTTAAATACAGGTTTGGCGCCATGATTTACGGCCTCGAAGAGTTCGACTGCGAGATTTTCATGCCAGATCTCAACAACATCGTGATGCGCGGCAATAGCATCCTCATACCTGAACACGTGCACAAGATGCTCGACGACAAGCGCGAGCGTGAGCTCGCCGCCGGGAAGGATGACGACAGTGCATCGGTAAGAATTTTTCATGCAGCAAGAATGTCTCTACTATTTATAGCATCAATCTAATTGTTCCATGCAGCAAGAATGTCTCTACTAATTATAGCATCAATCTAATCGTTCCATGCAGCAAGAATGTCTACTAATGTTACAATCCATCCAATTTTTTCATGCAGCAAGAGTAGCCTCGGCTTCATGTAGCAACGATGGATCACAAGGGATACAAGATGGCAGCCGATCTTCTCTTTCTAATGTTTCTTTGTTCATGTGAGGTATCTTGAACTTGTTGCAACCTTTCACTTTCATAGCTTCCATCAAGACACCTTGTAGTGTTAGAAACATTCGGTTTGCAAGGCGTGGCGAGTACTCCAGGAATGCCTACAAAACAATTGTGCAAGAAATGAATGAATGAGAAAATTTGTTGTATCAAAAAAATATTGAAGCATGTTTTCACAATTTGATCAATTTACCTCTTGCACGGTTGGAACTAGAGCCTCTATTGTTTTTGCATTCTTCTTATACTGAATTGCTTGTATAGCTCTAAAAAAAACCCAAGTCAAGAATGTTGAAATCTGGAGAGTTTGGTGGTTGACAAATTAGGCGAATATCGAATCCTCTTAGCTTAGCGGCCTCACAAAAATCCGGATCATCCACTTTCAAATGAGAGGGTGCATTATCCTGTTGGATGAAAATTGGTCTACCCACATCTTCTCTTGGCCATTTGGCTCTAATGGCTGGCAACACTTGGTTGATCATGAACTCTCTAATCACTTCTCTTGTGATAGATGTAATGGGCTTAATAACAATGTCTCCACGAACACGACCGGTTCTTCCATTACCTCTCTGTGCCGGTTCATAACGGACAAGTGGAAAACATCCAATCCTACCATCAAAAATACAATTCCCATCCCTAAACCTTGGCCGAGCACAAACACACAAGAACATGAGCCTAGGGATGTAGTTCTTATTCTTACAAGTCCGATACACATCATCTTCTTCGGGTAGCAAATAATATCTTTCAGTTTTTTGACAAAGGTAGAACCATTTCTCATCAATGAACACAAAGTCATACAACTCCTTAAACCTTGGATCATCAAGCAACTCCCTATTAACCATTTCAACACACCACTTTAGCCTAGACTTCTTGTTAGCTTCAGTGAGATACGGCTTTATGCTACTAGAGTGGCGCCTAAGGTAACCTTTTTTCAAATACCTTTGAATCTGCCATTTGCTCAAATTTAGTGCGATGTACACATCATCTATAGTCATTCTTTGCTTTAGAGGAATGTTTCGCAATGCTTCTAAATCAACAGGGATTTGCTTACGGCCTACTCTGCCCTTCTTTAAACTAGCAACCACAACCGGAACTGAGTTTGCAAGTTGTATTTTACCTCTCTGTCATACCCTCTGAACTGACCGTTTGTGAAGCCCAAATTGATTGGCAACAATTGCAGTATCATCCTTGTGTAGTACACCATTGTTGCTTCTAGTCAACAAAGCTTGGTAAACTTGTTTTCTCTGCTCTTCAGTCATTTCTTTCCTTCGGTGGGGTTGTTCTGTCAAAAGAAAACAAACATTAGTTTATAGAGAACATGCAGCAAGAGAAGAAGTGGAGAAGGAAAGGAGTGGCCACGACTTGTTCTATTTATAGAGAGAAAAAAACAAGCACATTCATGCAATAGCTGCTACTAGTTGGACACGTCATGTTCTATTTATAGAGAAAAAGAAAACAAGCACATTCATTCACGGCATGTAAGAAAAAAAAACAAAAACTTATTTGTATACCTTACCGGGCAGGTTCTGCAGAAAATCTAAATCAACGGCTCCGAACTCGTCTAAAGGCAAGTTCAAATCAAACCCTGTCCAAAAAAAAAAAGAAAAATGAGAAACAAAACTACACGTGTTGCTTTGGTTAAAAAAAACTGAGTAGTAGTACATTACCAGATGCGACGTGATCCTCCAATGTTGGCTCATTGAGATCTAATGGAAGATTGTCATGGTCATCTTCTTCTAAACGGACGTTCAAATCAAATGGATTGGCCATTGCAGAACATGCAGCAAGAGAAGAAGTGGAGAAGGAAAGGAGTGGACCAAGACACATGCAGCGCGGGTTAAATACGAAGGGGTATCTGAAACGACGGCCGAAGAAAACGAGCGCGTGCATGGTGCGGAAAAACGAAAATACAACCGCGCCAAACCTAGCTGCTTGAACGAAATCAACGCGCGCATGGAAAACGTTGCCGCGAATGGCGAAAACAAACAAAAAATCGACGGTGGCAGGGAAAACGTTGCCGCGAACGGCCAAAACACATTGGGACACTTATACGGCTTTGATCACTGACCAGAAAATCGGGACCCAAATTCAAAACCACATTGGGACTGCTTCTTTTTAATGCTGGCTTTAGTTGGCATGGACCCTCGAGAGAATGCTTAGCTATAGAGGACTGACCTTTTTCAAAATTTGAGCTGTCAAACTGAATAGATCGAGTAGGCTGCAAAGAATGGACTGAATGAACCTGATCTGAATTGTTGTCTACGACAGCATCTTCTTATTGAGCTGAATGACTTTCCCCTGACAAAACTGGATGTTTCAAGACTGATTGCGCATGGCTCCCCAACAAAATTGGAGAAGATTGAACCGTATCAACAAGATCAATCCCAGGACTATCGACTGCCAAAGAGTAAGGAACTGCTGCTGACAAATCAATCTGGGTGACAATTGAGCCGAAACAAACCGACTGTATATTATCCAGCGCTGGGGTAAACTTTTTCTTCGGTGAATCTAGCACAAGCTTAGGCAAGAAACGGACTTTTTTGTCAGCTGCAGATTTCTCAACACGTTTCTGGCTCTTGCTAATCACGGTGGACCATTTCTTGGCTTCCTCTTCTTCCCACAGACGTTTCTCACGTTCCCAGTGGGGAGTGCCATTGCTCCAAAGATGGAAGTAAATATCGAAAGAAGATCCAATGACTGCGTAAGGCATAAACAGCAAAACCCACCGCTTTGCAAGAAACCGAAAAACGAAAATGATTGCGACTCATCTCAACCACATGAAAGAAAGGCGCATGGCCACCCAAGCAGGATTGAAGAACCATAGCCACACTGTCCTCAGTAAGCTTAAAGAGGAAACGCCTAAAAGTTGCCAACAGGAAGAAGGAGCCACGCGGGCTAGGATATTCATGGTGCACCTGTGAGCCAAAGCGGCGGCGAATGTCGAACTCGAACTCCTTGCCCACTGAGAAGTTCATGAGCTTCGCCAAATCCAACGACGAGGCCATTGATGCCCCACCCCACACCAGGAGGCGTGACGACGATCAGCAGCGGAGAGCGCCATCAACAGGGAGGAGACCAGTAGCGGCGGCTAGGGCAACGGTGGAGGGGGCGGCGCCAGGGAGGGAGGGACGGGGAGCGGCATGGTTACCTTTTAGCATTAACTTTTGTTCTAGAAGCTATGTTATTGATGATTGTGAAGTTGGTTTTTCGATTGGCCATGTTTGTTGGTTGCCCAACCTACATATGAAGCTTTCGGATGCTGAAAAGTACCTGTTCTGAGTGCTGCAACCAAATAATGACAAGTACATGTGGAACCAAGTTATTTATACCTAAGTCACTATGTGTTTGATAGTTTCCTTCCAGAAAGAATGTCTTATTGACGGTTTTGATGGGGTAAAAACATGGTATAACTACCGTCAACAGAGACATTCCCTAATGGTTGTAATTTGAAATGTTTGCAAAAGCAACTGGCGTTTCATCAGTGCTTCCTTGAGGCTGACCAGCTCCTCCCTGCATAGCTCGGTTGACATGGTAATCCACGCTTCTTGTAATCCTCTGAACTGACGGAGCAATTTTATAAGCCGAAGGTGGTACGGCTGAAGTTGTGCCAAAGTTAGGTGGAGGACCCCTAGTCGGCTGTTGTGATTGAGTAGTAGCACTTCCATTTGCACCTCCATTAGAGCTTGATGGGATATCTGTTTTGGGAGGATTTGGCGCACCACCACCAGAAGACGCTGTAGTGTACTGATTGAAATAAGCTGGCCCAAACTTATCTGCAGGAAAACCAACTAAGACTTCTTTCATGAGGTTGCCAAATGCAGTCAAGAAGTATTTGTTGTGATTTGTCATGGCCTCATGAATCATTTTGTTCAGTGCTTCCAACATGTACTGCTTGTCTGCCTCATCTCCTGTGTATCTGTTTCTCCGGGCATCAGAATTCTGGGCATCGCCGTCTTCTGCACCACGTTGTCATGAACTCTTCTTAAGCATGTTAAGAACGTTTTCTTATGTTGTTCAGTAGCCTTTTCAATCACTTCTCTATGCTCTTCAGAAAGCTCATCCATGGTGACATTGAGGATGTTGTTGCCATTGAGATCAGACGTATTTGGAGCCATGGATGATTGTTGTGTTGTCCCACCGAGCATGCCAAAAAGTGTGTTGACACAAAAATTGTGACTTCCTATGTCAATGGCACTCGCAAGCCAGGTAGACCGGGGCGAGAGCATTTCTCCAATCCCTACGACTTCTCCAATAGCTACCCGATCAATCGAGTCCAAGGCATGCCAGTCAATTTGACCCTGTAATTGACAAGGAGGAAAAGAATAGTCAAATTATGGAACCTACCGGTGTGGTGCCAGACAGTTCCGCATATATGGCTAAATAGCCGATCTGATCAAGGCATTGACTAGAGAGTCAACGTCCAACATGCTTCATAAATGAATTGTTAAATAACATGCATGAATAACTTAGGAGCAAATCGATCATGGTATGACATAATGACTAAGACAAGAATAGGTACAGGTCATCCAAGATACGTGCTATAATATTAAAAGATTACACCATGCAATTTACCAATCGCCTAACCTATCCGTACATCTGACATCTAACATAACACTACCCATAACAAAATAGTTCTATTAACCGACGGCGTCAGAATCCGGATGAAATCTAACTGTGAGATCGGTCACAGCCGCTGCAGCCACATAAAAGACCTCCACAAGAGATTAAAGGATCTACTTTGTACTTGCAACATCACATTCAACAAAGCATACGTGTGAGTAAGGAAATCGGTAGTTGCACAATGTATTTGTCAAGGCACAGGGAAATCGGCTAAATAACCGATACCGACATGAGAAAGAGCTAGGTGCATAGACAGATTCATGAGCAAAGCCTACTAACCAATGATGTCTAATTCTAAGCAACTTTAATAGTGGGGTTCGTTCAAATACAACCGTAACAAAGCCCCTAGAAAAGATTAACAAGCTTTACCATAAAACCTTCGACACCCTAGAACGCGCTACATGTCATGAACAAGATTGATAGAACCTAGCTAAAAGCACGAAAACAACCATCAAAGCATGGATAAACATGATGAGCATTACTGATGATCGAATTCAATAGGATGTAAGCCAAATCCACCAATCTTGATCGGACAATGATGTTGTTGTAAATAAAATAAAACATTAAAAGTAAACAACATTGGTAACTTAATGAATCTACTAGGTTGCCAAGCCTAATAGAGCCAATAACTAGCCATGTCAACGTATAACAAGAGGTCGGTCAATGCCGATGCAGCTTTATCAAACGAAGACACAAGCCATAACGGTACTTACAGCAAACCAGAGGTCGGTAACCTAGTCATGAAGAACTCACCAGGATCTACGTTACTCCTACTCCTAAGGTTTGGTCGGGGCTAAAGAGTTTGTTGATTGATTGTTGAATAGCATTATAGATGCTAGGGCTTACATATTTATACCCTGGGCTTTGACCATGTCCTGACTCAATACGACTTGTAAATAAGGAAATAAATAAAGATAACGACTAAGACTCGATAATTTGGGACCTACTATTCCTTTTCTGCAAAGCCCCGTGCAATCAATGCGTCGTCATTGCCACACTTGGTCATAGTCGACACGGCTTGCAAGTTCCTCCAGATAGCTGATTCCCTTAGCCGATCCGCACCAAAAATAGCTGATTCCCTAGAAAACTGTTGTTACCGACATTTAGCCAATTCAAGGCAGTAGTGTCCTTGAGAAGTTTCATCCGCATGTCTGTCAGTCTAAATTTTAGTGCAACATCACCAACGCTAACAACCAATACTCTCACTTAACTAATCCTAGCCATTTAGGTGGGTGGATGTGCAACTATTATCTATATCTCCTATATATATAGACAAACCTCGCTAGCTAATTCTCTCAACATGCAAGCTATCCAACAAGTCAATCCACTATTACATTCACTAAGCAAAATTTAATGCAAGTTGCCCAACTAGACAATGCACTACCACATATGATTAAATTCACTAGCACATGCAACTATAATATCATGTCAGCAAGAATACTCTATTCACCACGTCATGATACCATAGAATCCAATAATTCATAATTTTCACGGCAACACGCGAAGAATTTGTCTGGTTCCCTAAGTATTCACTATGAGAAATTGGATATCTCGTGAGAGGGGAAGATTTTGGTGAGAGTGGAAAACAAACTCTCATGAAAATAATTGTGCTACACACACCATCATGAAAATCAATTGCTTTCATGAGAGTATTTAAATACTCCCATGAAAACTTTTTTGTGAGAGTAATCATTTTCATGAGAGTCAAATTCCACCAACACAAAATATGGGTTGCTATTTTTCAATAGAAAAATAATTTATTTAAATATTAGAAATTGAAGAACATGAACATAAGTTTAATTCTTTTAATCTACATCAAAATTTTCTAGCTAGTCTTTCTTCCTCATGCTAACTCCAAACGTGGTGAATCTTTTTCCTAAATGTTTCTAAAATCTTGCTCTATCAATTTGTTGTAATTTTACAGCTAGTATTTTTTGTCATCTTTTCATGTTACTCTATTCTACCAATTCAAAATTTGATTTCAAAAAGTGGCAACTATAAACAACATTTTGAAGTAGTAAATGATTTCAGTTGAAAAAGCCATGCACATGAAAATTGTACAAGTCATCTAGATCTACAAATGTTATTTAGGTCATTTTTTCATCCAAGAAAGTGATATTAACATTGTTCACAAATTTTATGTATCTCTCTTATAGTTTCATAACTCTTATTATCTCATAGACATTTCTGTTAGCATGTTATATAACTAGTGTATGTATAAACCTTTCCTTCCATATAATCCACACACCTTGACATATTAATTCAGTGAGTTTAGACAAATGGAAGATACAAGTAATTTTTTTTCTAACTCCCACCCCCCACCCCCCTCAGATTCACATGTGTGTACAAACAAATGGAAGACACAGAGGTAGTCCATGTATCTATATGTCTTTTGAGCTATCTGGACTGGATGGCAACACACCTATCCTTTGATGTTATACTAATCAAGCAGCATATATAAAAATCACTGCTTTAGCTTGCATTAGCATGATAATTTTGAACAAATTTGTTTCAAGTTGACTTTGATGGTTGCCATATTTTAAATTACTTGTCAGCCACATTCTCAGCCTATCTTAACATTATTCATTTTGTGGTCATGTAGAAATATTTGCTTGGCTCCGAGATGGCTAGCGCTCTGAACACATATATATGTTCTAATGAAGTATGGATCCAAACAAATCGACAACGATGCAATGGATGGGAGTATAAAACTAAACATGGTTAGGACTTGAGCTGGAACTTGTTATATTGGAAGGTTAGGACTATGTGCCGGAACTTATCATGGTGAATGTCTAAGACTATGAGCTTGTAAGCCTTTTAGTGTAATGGTTGGACACTTGGATGAAGTTAGAATGTATTGCAATTGGAATCAAACACATATATGCATGTGTATTGGATTGGCATTTGGATCAAGTGTGCATTTAAAATTTAGTTTGAGATGCTCTTGTTGTGTAATTTTCATGACGGTATTTACTCTCAGGAAAACATATTTTCGTGATGGTCTGAACATATTTGTGATGATGGTGCAATCTCACAAAATGATTTCATGACGGTGAGCTCTCATGATATATCATAACTCCCATGAAATAACTTCATGACGGTGACCTCTCATGAAATACCCTTACTCTCACGAAATAACTTCATGACGGTAAGCTCTCATGAAATGAAAAACTCTCACAGAATCCATTCCTGATGGTGAACTCTCATGAAATACCATGAAAAACCATCATGAAAATATGGATGCAGACCTGGCCAGTGGCGGATCCAGAAAAAATATTTGGG